>PVHP010002281.1:0-35143 GCA_004024765.1 Zapus hudsonius
ATGAAACAAGGAAACTAATAAAAAATAAAGCTTAGAGAATTTCTTTTAAGATACAGGCATAGGCAAGAACTTTCTGAATAGGACCCTAATACCACAGGAATAACTAATATATTTGTATTATATGAATGTTTCTACACAGCCAAGGAAATGATCAGCAAAGTGAACAGCCTTTAGAGTGGGAACAAATCTTTGTCAGCTATACTTAAGACATGGTCTAATATCCAGGATTTACAAAGAGCTGCAAAATTTAAATGCCAAAAAAGTATATAAGTTTATTTACCCTGTTCTGTGGAAATAGGAACTTTCTAGATAATTAAAGGGCTTAATCACAGTAATTGGCCTGTAGCACCATCTATTTCAGTGTAAACACTGTCAGATCATTGTATCTGGGCAAAAAGAATTAGTGCGGGTAGGAAAGAGAAGACAGCAAATTCTTGACTCATTGTGAAGTAAGAGTTAATTAGTGTTTTATCTTAACTGCTGAAGCTTCTTGGAGGAAGCATAAAAGGTCTGAGAAGGTGTCCACAGTATGCTGACCATTTCTTTAATAGTCTTTCCTTCAAGTAGCCAAGTGTTGCGGTCAGCTTTCTAGTTGCTGCTCAGAAAGAACCCAGACAAAAGCGGCTTGTGGAGGAATGGGTTTATTTGGCTTACGGACTCGAGGGGAGACTCCATCCTGGCAGGGAAAACGATGGCATGAGCAGAGGGCTGGACATCACCTCTGCCACAGCACTGGAAACAGCAGCAGGAAGGTGTGCCAAACTCTGGCAAGGGGAAGCTGGCTTATAACCCTAAAAGCCTGCCCCCAACAACACAACTCTAGTGAGGTTGTAATTCCCTAACTGCCATCAGCTGAGGTTTGATCATTGAGAACACATTCATTTGTTTGTAGGGGACACCTGGATCAAACCATGACACCAAGTGTCACTTCTTATCATGAAAGTGATCTGAATTGAGTAAGTCACTTGTGATCAAAGGTGTATGACAGAAAAATGAAGGTTTGTTAGGACATAAGAGACATTTTGGCTTTATCATTTCTCTCCCTTTGTGGGTCACACACTCTAGAGGAAACAACTGTCGGATCATAAGGTCACTTCAACTGTTCCAGAGAGAGGTCCACTGGAGTAACCACAGCCTCCAGCCAACAATCAGGGAACTGAGCTGTCATGAAAGCCCGGCCTCCAATCCCAGTGAAATTTCCCAGTGCCTGTGGTACCAGTTGGCATCTATAGTCCAAGCTCAAGAGCAGCTCAGAACTAAATCCATTCACTTTAGCCATTCCCACAATCCTCTTCTAGAAAGTATATGAAGTAAAAAATATTTTGGCTTCAAGTTGCTAGGTACTGGGGGGAATTTCTTACCCTGGAATAGACAATGGATATTAATCCTAGAAGCACAAAATACAGTACTTGTGAAAGCACTTAAAATGAACACCCATGATGGAGGCATGCCTTGCTGATGTTGCTGCCAACAACTCCTAAGAGAAATACTTCAACTTTCACTGATCATGGGCTTAAGATGTAACACCATGAGATTAAGGAAAGACAGAGGAATGGTGCTGTAGCTCAGGGGTCAAGTTTTTGCCTAGTACACCTGAGGCCCTGGGTTCAGTCCCTAGCACCAAAGGAAGAAGAGCGCTCCTTCCACCCACCCTATCTTTCTGTCTCTGATGCTTATATTGCCCTCAGCAGTGAGATGCTAAATGCAGGTAGGAGGAGGCTTGAGGGGAAGTAGGATTACATTGAGCAAAAGCCTGATGCAAGAATGAAATATCGGAAAGGAACCCTCATTCACTGCTGGTGGGATTGCAAATTTGTTCAACCACTATGAAAGCAGTGTGGAGACTTCTGAACAGAATGGACATATAACTACCAATGGACCCAGCCATCCCTCTACTAGGCATCTATCTACAAGATGTCACATCTCGACGCAGAAACATTTGTACAACCATATTTATAGCAGCTCAATTCATAATAGCCAAGAATTGGAATCAACCCAAATGCCCATCCATGGAGGAATGGACAGAGAAACTGTGGTATATTTACACGATGGAATTTTACTCAGCTGAAAGGAAAAATGAAATATCAAAATTTAGGGGGAAATGGTCTGTCTGACTTTGAGCAGATCTTACTAAGTGAACTCTCAAAAGAACAGAGAATTGAACGCCACATATTCTCCCTCATATGTGGTCCTTAACCAGGATAACTTTTCTTTATGCAGACTAGTAGAAAGAAGTGAGACGTTATGAATGAGGGGTTAAGGGATGGGGGAGGGGAATGGCTTAAGCATGAGGATAAACCATATTAGGTTCAAAACTATAAAATCCTTACAAGCATACTGTAACCTATTGAGAAAGTAGTGAGTGTCGCATGGCAAGAGGGGCCATGAGTAGTAGGAGAGAGAGTCTAAGTCTGTGAATAATTAGACCAGCCTGACAACCCCTGGTTCCAACCACTGGTTCCTTCCCTCACTGAGCTGTTGACCAAAGTGACTCATGAGATTCCAACAACAAGACAGAATTCTGTCAAAGCTCTTGAGTGCCCTCCCCAGGCCTGAGGCAAAACCCTGTTCCTGAAGAAACCACAGAATGCCATCAATCAGCATCGAGAGACCCTTCAATGTCCGGAACGGTATCCAGCCCCCAGAAGGCAATTAGTGTAGTGCTAGAAGGCACTTCACAGGCTGCCAGGGGAAACTGATCAACAACAGCTGGAGTAAACAGAGACCATTTACACGAAACACAATCTGTGGTCACGAGTAGGCTGACCACACCTCCTACTGGGAGAGAACAGCGAACCAAGAAAGGAGCACTTGTGTAATGGAGGAGCCTGGGCCTGGGGGAGACAATCAACAGCTTTTAAATTTGGCCAATTTTCCACTTAGTGAGGGGGACCCCTTGTCTGGAACTTGGGATTCAGGGTGATAGGCACCAGATCCCATACTCTTGGGCTCCCAAGACAAGTTGCACTATGGGAGCGATTGACGGGGAGGCTACTAAAAATAGAATCTAGGTAATCCAGAATTGTGTATATTTGTTAACCTACACTGATATCACTCTCTGATGGAGATTGTATTTGTATTTTTCAGGATGCAGCGAGAGAGCTGAGGCCCATCTAACCCTACCAACCGACCGTAGGCCGATACCTGAGATTCTGGCAAGAGAGGAGCCACCATAGTCATGACGTGGAGGATCCATTATGGAACCCTACAGAGAATGTCAGGATGAACAAGGGACCCACAGCCACAGCCATTAAATCAACACAGGATAAGCCAGTGAGACAGAAACCAACGATTTTTGACACAAAGACCCCTAAACTCACAACCTTAAAGCAGCCCTAATACTCATCCACCACGACTCAGGGAACTATGCGGAAGAGGGGGCGGAAAGATTGTGAGAGCCATGGTAGAGGAGATTATCCAGAGGCATGGCCAGGACAACCTGGCTGAATACTAGGCTATCCATGGGCCCCTGTCACTGGGACTGATCCAGAGGACCCATAGAGGAGGTTATCCAGCGGATTGGGGAGGGGAGGGCAGCGGGGAATTGGGGATAACAACTCATTAAATATTGTAACTCATTATGGACAATTTAAAAAAAGAATGAAATAGCGGGCTGGAGAGATTGCTCAGTGGTTAAGGCACTGGCCTCCAGTGCCTAAGGCCGCTGGTTCAATTCCCCAGTACCCACATACGCCAGACCCACAAGGTGGTGGCCCTGGTGCGCTCTCTCTCTCTCTCTCTCTCTCTCTCTCTCTCTCTCTCTCTCTCTCTCTCTCCTTGAAAAATGAACAAATAAAATATTTTTTAAAAAAAGAATGAAATATCATTTTTGCCACATTTTTGCTTTTGATTCTTTGTGTCTGGAGAAATACATATATATATTTCCTTATATATGCAAACAATTGATTCAAGGATCCTCTGCAGATATAAAAATTTGAACATGTTCAAGTTCCCTACATAAGATGTCACAGTATTTACATTTAACCTATATGTTGTCCTGGACACTTTAAATCATTTCTAGAATATTTATAATAGCTTATACAATATAAATGGTATATAAATGCTTGGGATCTGTATTACTTAGAAAATAATAGCAATAAAAAGTCTTTGCATGTTCAGCATAAATGCAATTTTCTTTCAAATATTTTTCATTTGAGTTTGGATGACTCCACTAATTAAAAAAAATAAACAACCATAGCTGCAGAGGCCTGACCATATATATGTACCAGGCATTCACACACACATAAACACAAACACACACTCACTTCTGTCTCCAGAGCTAAACTAAAACACTGTTGAGAAGAGAGCTGGTTCTAAGGGTTCTCTGATCTTGTTGTTAATATATAATTATTACATAAAATCTGGGGACTGTTTACTTGCATTGATTTTTTGATCAACTTAAGAAATGAATACAATGCCAACAGTCTAGACTATCTGATTATCAAATAGTCAGTAAGCTAATGCTCTGTAAATTGTGAGGAAATGCAGAATTATTCCAAGCAAGAATCGGACTCTGTAATAGCAGCAAAGTTCTATGTCAGGTTTAAAGTGAGACACGTCAGAAATGACAATTTAGCATCCTTTGTTCAGGTTTTGTAGTTTTTGCATCCCACTCCCATTATTTGAGAAGACAGTTTTGCCTGAGCATGAACTGTTGGATCACAGCTGATAAGCTGTGAAATAATTTAACCACTTGGAAAAGAAAGAATTAAAAAAAAGCCAGAGTTATCATTGCCATGACAGCTTAACAAAGTCTACTGTTTGGTGTGAAATTACTTCAGAAAGAAAACTCTAGTCAAAAAAAAGTGAATATTACATATTAAAGACATACAACTCTCTGGTATATGCCAAATTCATTACATGTTTATCTTATTGATTTTTCAACTTAAATGTCAGGAAAGCCAGTGCTATGGCCATCCCTGTTTTACAGAAAAGGAAAATGAGTGTAGAAAAATTTGAATTTGGGGAACTGCTCAAATATTATGAAAACTACTCATAAAATTATAGAAGCTATAGTGATTTCAAAGGAGAAAAATAATAAATGTTTATTACTTTTCTTTTCCTGGCTCTGTCCCTCTGTGTGTCTCGTCTTTCTCCCTCTCCCCGCCCCCTCTCCTACACAAACACACACAAACACTTTTCATCTCTGTCTAAAATCAAGATGTTCAGGAGACATTCTTTGTATAACCCAAAAGTGCTATTGTCCCCCATTGAAAACACAGTCATCTACCCTAGGCCATTGTGGTCCTTTGCCTCTGCAAAACAAAGCCCAGTGTGCGAGGGAAACCACTATGAAAGCTCCTGCCCCCTGGCAGATGGTTTTCCTATCCATTCAACCTATCTGATAAAGAATCCAGAGACAACTCTGCTGAGAGTGGCAGCTGAGCTAGGGATGGTCAGCGACATCTACTGGTGGCCTCTGTGTAATCTCCCCCATTGCTGGAACATAGACTTCTCTTTGACAAAAGGCGAATGTACTCTGTTCCCCTTAGGTTATGGATAAATGTTCATGGAGTCTGTGATTATCAGACAGAGATGCACAAGATGATCTCACAGCCCCCAGAAAGAGACTTGGAGCTCCTCCCACCCGACTCCATAGTTCTTCATGCAGCTCTTGGCCTGTCCACTAGCCAACACTCAGAGCACACCCAGAACAATCTAAATCTGCAAGACAGAGTCCCTTGATTGTGGGAGATACATCCAGAAATCCACCATCAGTCTTATGATGGCCGACAACTTGTAAGTTATTCAGGTAAGTAACTACTTTCAAAACACATGCTGTAGCTTGGGATCAAATTGTGATTACACACTAAATACTCAATAATTATGTATCATATACCATCCTTATATTAATGAAACTTCCCAATTCAATGTACTATAAAAATATTAAAAATCACAATATTATCAATGCTGTTGTGTATCGATTGCATAAATATCACACTAATTTATAACTTTCCTACCACAGAAATAGGGTTGATCTTCTTGGTTTACACAACTCCTCAATGAGAAGAATGGGTGATAAACAAGAAATCTAATACTTTTGTGGTGAAGTGGGCTTGAGAATAGAACCTGTGCTCCTCAAGACAAACTATGCCAGGATAAAGGTGCCTTTTCTGCAGTCCACTGGCAAAAGTTGATTCTAAAATTTGAATTAGGATCTCTTGATTCTAGTGTTGTGTCTTGATACACTAACCCAGGCATGCCCTTAGATCCAAGCATGTACGTCAACTATGAGACACAAATGGAAGTCTCCTTCATGTCATCTCTCGATCTCTCTATCCACAAGTCTTCTGGAGGATTAGAGGACAGACACTGTGCTTCCTGTATACACAAAGTAATTAATAGCCAGGTTTTGGTGGCGGGGTGGGGGGGGGCGGTGGAGAGGTTGGATGTGACATCTATCATTCATTGTAGTGTCTTGGTTAATTCTCCCAGAAACCCAAAAAGAAGAGATATGTTCATAATCTCCCAGATGAAAAAGAGACAATCATTTACTAACCCACAGTCACAGGACTAAATTATAAAGCTGAGGTTCCTGTCTACTTTTTCAATGTTTGAAGCTTTGGGTTTGTGAGATTTCCAGGAGATCACAAATTCTAAAACTTTAGAATGTGTTTGAGATGTATATAGATGATTTGGGGGACAAAGATTAAAATCTTTAGGTCTGAAGGGATGAGAAACTGACTAAGGTAGATCACAAATAGTTGATGAAAATCCAGAGGAGAAAAGCAGAAATTGTGATGGTAGTCAGGTACTGTGGGGCAGGCATTGGTTATTAAAAGCACAGAAAAAGATCTGAGTAGAGTGGGTGGTTCAGAACTGATTGTCAACAGGCTTGGAGGGAATTTCGTAAGTAGATAAGACAGAGAAATTATTTTTCTGAATGTCATGGTAATAACTTCCTGAAGAGTTAGGAGATTCTTGCTGTATTAAATTGAATCAATGACTTTATTCTTAATTAAATGACCTTATAGATTATACTATACTGAATTTGTGTCATTAGTAAGCTAGGATCTATTTTATTTTATAATTGAAATAAACTGAAAATAAATTGAAATCTGAATTATGAAGCTAGAGAAATTGATATTGTAAATTCCCAATGATTGGCTTGGAAAATAACAGTAAATCTTTCAATATTTGATATTAAAATGATATGGGTTAGTGTACTAATTGTGGCAGGATTTGGTGATTATCTTTACCCAAATCCATTCTCACAGTTCACCATTAATAACAGAACCCAATTTTATTGAGGTGAACAATTCTAACTATTTTGAGGATTTTCTTATGGAAAAGCATAGTCTAGTCAATGAGCTGTATGAAGAAGACGGGTATGTAATTCTTCCAGAGTATAGGCTGCCTCTGAGGACTCGAAGGATAATTGAGTGGCAGGAGAGAGGGAGGCTGGGTCCTCCATCACTTTCTAGGTAAGTTAATTATGACTCTCCTTGTATATTTATCCTTTACTTTGTGTACACACACACACACACACACACACACACACACACACACACACACACACGATTATACAACGTGCCTCAGGTGAGTGAATCGGCTGCTGAATGGGTACATAATATGTATACACCACACATCACAAACCACACAGATACATACCACTTTACCAAAAAAAAGGGGGGGAATCAAAGATCATGGAAGGGCATATAACAGGCATGTGCTTGTTGAAACCCCTTCCAAAAGTTTACTCTAATTTACTTTTCTCACCTGCATGGGTAACTCTTGATCAATAGTCATGGTACATTGCTAAGTGGTACACCAGTATACTTGTAAAATCTTCTTATTAACTAGGAAATTGAAGAAATAATCAGTGATAAACTGTAGACTTGTTTGATTTCTCTGGGGAATGGAAAAAGGAATTCCACATGGGAATTTTCTTAAGTTGAAAGGAAAAAGAAATCCATCTAAAGTGTCAGTCTGATTGGAAAATGTCACTTATATTCACTTTATTCTTTATGTTTGAGTAATATATACAGAAACCTACAAGTTTAATCATTACTTGTTTTTACAAATGAATTCCAAATGTCCATCTCCAGGTTTCCCTTCTGTTCCAGATTCTAGAGCAGAACACCATGATTTCTCCTTGTGTGGGTGTCAACAAGCATCAGTTATCATGAAACATGAAATTGCATTCAACAACAAGAATAAAATCCTTCTCTGCCCAGTTCCCATCCCTTCTCACCAACCAACTCACACACTCAGCCTTGGTATTCCCAGAACCATCACAGGTACTAGCAATTTTCCTCTTTTCTCTCTCTCTCTTATTTTTCTTTTCTCTTCTTTGTCTTCTTCTCCCCCCACCACCACATACTACCAAATGCAATAAATAACAATTAACCTTGTTCTTTCCATTGTCCTTGCCCATAAATTAGCTGCAACCTCTCATATCTCCACCTGACCACTGGATGTCTTTTTAACTTGTTTCCATTCTTCCCATTTCTTTCCATCTCAATTTAAGATGATTCCATTTCTAAAAGGCAGATCTGAGAGAACTTAAGCTGTCCTTCCTTAAAAGTCTTCAATTACAATCTCTCCTTGGCCACTTTTATATTTTCAACTTCTGTTATTTATTTCCCTTGCACTCTGATAATACAAACAATTCACATTTCTTCAAATTTCTTATTTATTGGGACCTTTGTTTTGGTCTGCATGAAAGGCCATCTTCACTTTCCCCATCTGACTGTGCGCACCTGTGTGTCACATGTGTCCTGACCTGTCACACTGAATTGTCGTCTGACTCGTTCATGCTCTTAAAGCCTTTGGTATGAACATCTAGTAAAACATCTTTCCCTTGTGTGATACTTATTTTTTTCTCCTCTTACCACTTAGTAGTGAGTTACTTTAAAGGCCATATTATACCTCTTTTTATGTGTTCAGTTTTTGACACCTCACCTTTTACATAGTAAGTTTGATCTTTAAGAATTGTTGTAACATATACTGACATGCTACTCAAGTAAAATTTAGTTTTCATTTTGTACAGTTTTCTTTTTCCTTGGAAAAAATATCCATTGCTTTAATTTTATTCACAAAAGATAGTGATTAAAAACAAGTAGGAAATCAAATCTTTGACATACTAGTAGTACTGTTATATCACACACAAGTTTTAAGTGCACCATAGTTCTCAATAATCACTAATTCTTTATTGAAAGTTAATCATTTTCTAATTAATTAAACTTGTCCTTGGTAAAGTGATTCAATTTGAGACGATAAGCAACTTTTTGTGTACATGTATATTATACATGTAAACATGTATAGCAATTTTTATAGCAGTCAAGATTTTGAAATTTCATTCCTTATTTAAAGATATGGTCACATTAATTCTCAAGTATAAAAAAGTTTGCCTGAAGAAACTATGACCTTAATTTATTGTCATTAAAGTGGCAAATCTTAAATAACTTAGAGAGTGATTTTTTTTCCTTTATATAACCACTTGCCTAAGGATTACAAGTACCCGCTGGGGAAAAAAATTTTAAATATTAAGAGTCTCTCACGTGGCTCTTGGTTTTCCTAAGTAATTTACTCTTCTGTGAGTAAATAATCTAAAATTTATGCCAAAACCAACAAAAATATGGAGCCCTCGTTACTTCAGACACTGTCATTTCATAAATGTACCAACTGTAAGAGGCACTGTCAGCCTCTATGTTTTGGGATGCAAGTGCTATTTCTGGAGGCCTCTTACAGATGTGCAGGGTCTCTGGAAATGCTGATGTGATTCCAAGGGCTCACACCACTCCCCTAGGAGTCAACCTGCTCAGCGCACTATCTCATAAGGCACTTTCTTCAGGCATTCAAATTAGAATAGACTTGGAGGTTTTATTCTTTTCCAAAGAAGCCATACTTTTAATTTTTAAATTATTTACAGAACATATTAAACTTGCCTAATAAATACAGAAAATAGTGGACCCATAGCTCCCATCACCTAGCTAATATTTTGTCACAGTTTACTTCAGTTTTTAAAATATTTTTATTTGGACTGGGGAGATCTCTCAGTGGTTAAAGGCACTAACTTGCAAGGTCTGATGATCCAGGTTTGATTCCCCAATACCCACATCAATCCAGATGCATAAAGGAGCACATGCCTCTGGAGTTCACCTTTCCTTCCATGCCCATCCTTACTCTTTGTCTGTCTGTCTGTCTGTCTGTCTCTCAAATAAATGAATAAAAAAATTAAATATATATTTTTGTTTATTTGAGACAGAGAGAAAAAGGCAGACAGAGAGAGAGAGAGAGAGAGAGAGAGAGAGAGAGAGAGAGAGAGAGAGAGAATACAGGCACCCCAGGGCCTCCTGCCACTGCAAACTCCAGACCCATAGACCACTTTGTGTAGCTGGCTTTAAGTGGCTACTGGGGAATGGAACCTAGGCCATTAGTGTTTGTAAGCTAAGCTTTTACCACCAAGTCATCTCTCTAGCACGACTTCAATTTTAAGAAACTAAACTACATAATCATACTTCAAGTCTCACTTCTTAGCTTTTTTTCCTTTCCCTTCTCTTCTAAGTAGGATACACAAAAAGAGTAGATCTTATTCCTTCAAGTGTTTTTAAACTAGTGATTTGACTATTACAAAAGAATGCATTTATTCAAAATTTTTGAAATTACCATGTCTAGAGTGAGAGCTAGTGAGCTTTTTCTCTACAGGATGAGATAGTAAATATTTCAGTTTTCAGATATAGCTACCGGTATTAGTTATTTTTCATTGCTGTGACAAAATGCCTGGCAAAAAGCAACTTAAGTGGGGAAGGGTTTATTTCAGCTTATAGTTCCAGGTCACAATCCATCATGGCAGGGAAGGCAGGGCGGCAGGAGCTGGAGGCAGCTGTTCACAGTCCACACTGTGCTGCTGTTCAGCCAGCTCGCCCCTTTTTATTTAGTCCAGGACCTCTGCCCATGAAATAGTGCCACCTAAAGTTAAGATCTAATCACGATAATCCCTCACTGGCATGCCCATTGGCATCTAAGCTAGATGATGCCTTACAAGTGATTCTAGGTCCTGGCAAATTGAAAAGTAATATAAACTATCACACTCCCCAACTCTGCTTTTTAGTAGGAGAGCCAGACACAGACAGTATACCAATGGATGAATATGCCATGAGACAATACAGCATTAGTTATAAAACAGGGGGCTGGAGAGATGGCTCAGTGGTTAAAGGCACTTGCTTGTAAAGCCTGATGGCTCTGGTTCAATTCCCCAGAACCCAGGTAAAGCCAGATGCACAAAGTGGTACATGCATGTGGATTTGGCATTGGCAGGAGGCCCTAATGTGTTCTCTCTCTCTCTCTCTCTCTCTCTCTCTCTCTCTCTCTCTCTCTCTCTCTCTCTCTCTCTCTCTCTCCTCTCTCATAAATAACATAAAATTAAAACTGTGGATTTCAGCCACAGGCTGCAGCCAGCTGACTTCTGACTCCTGTACCAGACAACTTAGACAACTGTACTATTTAATTTCACTTAACTGTTATCTAAAAGACAGGTACATACAGAATAAGCTATAAATAATATTTACTAAGAGATCAAAATTATCTCTAGTATTTGTTGTCATCTTATAATGATATAATTTCAGAGACATGGTGGGCTGGAACAAAAATGAACTTTCCCATGTACCTACGCAAATAGATATAGCCATATGACTGAATGTTCTGTCCAGTGAGTTGTAAGTACAAGAGCCACATGGTAGCTTCTGGGAACCTTCCAGAATCACACACCCTCTGGGAACCTTCCTATAAAAGAAAGTAATCATGCACCCTTTCCTATCTCCCCACTTTGGTTCCTAAATCGTGCAGCATGAAATGTAGTTTCGGCACCAAAGCTCTCCTTTTCCATAAGGCCATCAGCATCCCTCTAGGAATTGCGAGAAGTGAACTAGAGAAAGCCCAGATCTTTGGGGACTTTGTATAAAGTCCTATTATCAATGTTTTCCCTTGAGTACCTATCTCTATATACTTTCTTGAAGAAAGAAATTAGCCTTACTACTACTAATCCATGATTGTTTGGAGCCCTGTTACTTGCACTCATATTGAATTCCTATTGTTATACCTTTAGGTTGAACTCAGGAGGCAATAATGCAAAACACTTATATAACCACCTAAGACCTCTATTCTGGTGTATCAAAACTTTCTACTTCCTCATTCAGATTTTATATTCTCACTTCTTTTCATGATGGAACCTTTTGTGAGCTTAACCGTGATTTACTTAAACTAAGAAGCTGATACAATATCTAAGGAAGTATCAGTCTCCTGTCAACAACTGTTCAAAGCAAAGCTCTAAATATCCACAGAAATGTAATGATTTGCATTTCCCTAATTCTGATCAATATTAATGCCTACAAGTGGATTCATGCAAATCCTGAAAATGCCTGTGTCTTGCTCTCAATGCCAGTGCCTGTTACCCTGGAGAACAGACGTTCTTTAGCTGCGCTGCCAGCCGCTGTCTGCACAGGTGTCCGTGGTTGTTTGTGCCGCTAGGCTGCAGCTGGAAGAAGAGACTCCAGAGTGGGGAAATGTGCTCAGAGCTCCCTGCCGAATGGAATCCAAGCATTCCACACTTCCTCAAGCTTCTTATCCTACACACTCTCCCACGGAGCATCCTGACTTTGGACTATTTCATTTCACATCTGATTCATGTAAAGCACTTTCATAAACCAGATCCTCCTGCATGACGACTGGACGACATTCTAAAGGGGATTATAATCTTAATTTAAATGTAATTTAAGAAAAGAGAAAGATAAGCAGATACCATTAATATTTCTAACATGGAGAACTACTGAGGAGAAGAGAGACAGAATGCTTAATGCTGCTTATCGCTGACTGGTGAAGTTATAGGTAATCCATTTCTTCCTTTTAATTTCCTAAATATCTTGTAACAAACATTTTTCACTTTTGAAAATGGGACAAGTTTATAATTCAATTTCCTAAAACACTTGATTAAATAAAGAAAATGCATTTAAGAGTGAACTATATTGGTAAAGTCAACATGGCAAATAGACCAACAATGTTCATTTATCTGCATCACAGGAAGGCAACAAAGATGGAACTGTTTCCCAGATCGCTGGGCTCATGGCCTATTTCAGTTTGGTTGGTTTGGGAATACCTGTGCAAACGGTTTCCCTTCCAGTCATTTCCTCTCTCCATTTCCTCCTCTCTGAAATTGTACCTGGCCTTCAGTGCTGATGAGGAGACTGAAAATAGACATGAAAACACCTGGACTTCAATTTTGAGTGGATGAATAATCAGTTCATATCATTGTCGTAGCAGATGTTCAATCAATGCATGAAGTGCTGTGTGAGTGTGCCCTGTGAGCATCAGCGTGGTGTGGGAAACAAAGATGAGAGAAAATGCCCTTGGGCCTCTATGGATCTGAAAATCTCATTGAAGTGATGAGCTACATACCCAAACAGCTCTAATACGAAGTCCCTCTGTATGCATGCAGGTCACAGTCAAGTTGAACTGACAAGACTCATAGTTCCATTGGAGTGGTCCTCGTTCCAAAAGAACAAAGTATGGGGAATTTCAAAGGCATTTATTTTTAAGTTTTATAGGCAATATAATATATATTATATTATATCATATATATTATATTATATCATATATATATTATATTTTGATAAACAAAGTAAAAAATCCTGAATGCCTGAGGTGGCTATTCCACCAGCAATGTGACCCACGAAAGGGTTACAAATTTTCTCTGAGTTTCAGATTCGTGATTTCTTTGTCCAATAGCAACTTCTGCTTCTATAACATTGACAGAATACTTTGTGAAAGAACTTATCTAGCTTCTTTCCAAGTTAAAGTTTAGATAAAGATTATGTACATACATACACATTTGTGAGCATGTGCTTACATGTGTATAACACATAGATACTGTATTTAATCCTGTATCAGCCCCATAATACAAACATAATTACTATCATTTCCACCTCTCAATTGAAGCATTGACACACAGAGAGATAAAGTCGTGTGAACATGGATTTGAACCCAGGCAGTCAGGACTAATTGAATTAAGCTTTGAATATTTTTTTTTATTTTTGCACAACAGTGAATGAAGGAATAAATGCCAGAATGGAGGATGACCAGGATGAATAAAAGCACAGCAGTAGGCTGGCAAGAGAGCTTAGAGGAAGTCACCTAGACACTGGAAAAAGGAAACTAAATACATGAGTGGGAGTCACTACTCATTTTATGAGGCTGATAAGAAATTTAATTATTGTGCCAGTTATGGTGGCGCATGCCTTTAATCCCAGCACTCAGAAGGCAGAGGTAGGAGGATTGCCATGAGTTCGAGGCCAGCCTGAGACTACATAGTGAATTCCAGACCAGCCTGGGTTAGAGCAAAACCCTACCTCAAAAAACCAAAAAAAAATAATTAATTATCGTAATCTTTAATCATCTACAAAGTGAAGATGTTATGGTACTTGTAAGGTTGATATAAAGATCAAATTATGTAATTAGCAGAACATTCTCACCAGGGTCTAGAACATGGTAACTTCCTAAGAATTTAAGCTATTATTTCTAAGGCCTGGAATTGCCAGAAAACAGCTCAGGATGAAGTGAGAAGTGGACAATAATTGATGACAAATGTGATACAATCTGCAAGCATCGTTAATGGCTGGCTCGGAAGTTCATGAGAACTTTTCAAAGATAAGGCAGGTTGTATTAAACTTGTTGGTATTTCCTGCACATTCACTTGGTGATCAAGAGCAAGGTAGCAAGCATGAGGATCATGGAGTGAAATATTAAAATATTTGGAAAATAATCCAAATGCAATTACAAGGAGTCTGCCTCTGACAACTCACTTCCTGGATTACTGAAATTTCGTGTGAGGAAAATATATCATTAAATTCTAGAAGTGGCAGGCTAAAATTATACAAAGAACTTTTCAAACAGGAACTGACTGAACGACCTATATTCATCCAAAGGTTACTATCAACCCTATGTCTTCTCATGCTGAGCAAAGATATAACCAGTTCTAACTATATAAAATTTTAAAGTCTGAATTCAACCCAGCTGGATATTTACAAGCTAAGACAAAAAGTGAAGTCAGGCAAATGTGCCAATACATGATAAACATCCAAGATAGAATATGTGTTTTACCTTTTGCTAAGGACTTACATATTTTATCTCATTTCACTTCTACAATATACTCACATACAGAAGTATTATTTTGTGACATTTCTCAGTGACAAAAACTAAGTCTCAAGGAAATTAGACCATTTGTCAACATGCACAGAGATGGTGAATGGTTTGAACCAGGATTGAGAACCGGTCTTTGCTGTTTTCTTCCTGATTGCAAACCTCTAACACCACCACTGCTCCCACCTCCACCTGCAATGTGAGAACCACCACTACCCTCACCACCAGTAGCATCACCTTGTGACCAGAACAACCAGAGCCTGCAACTCTGTCACCACTATCGTGACTATAACTGAAACACACACCACGATCAAATTCCACAAACCCCAAAGCTACCCTGGCCACCTCCATCACTTTACTATCACCATCACTGGTACCATCCATCCCCTCCACCCACACCTTCTTCTGCCTCTCAGAAAGAATAGTTTCATTAAAATCATATCTTCTCCAAAGAAAAATAAATCCTGTTCATAAAACTTCCAAAAACAAATTTTCCCAGCTTCTTTCAACAGGGGCATCATGTCTTTCTCAACAGGACGCCCTGTCCAGAACAATTGCCTTTACTATTCCACCTATAGATAGTTTATAAACTATTTTTGAAATCCAAATAACTAGCACTGTGTGGGGAGATAGATCAATCAATAGTCACACACCCATGAGGATCTGAGTTCAAACTCCAGTATCCATATAAGAGTACTAGGAATTGTAGCATCTGCCTGTAATCTCAGTGCTGAGGAGGTGGACACAGGATGATCCCTAGGACTAACTGACCAGCCAGTCTAGAATAATTGATGAACTCCAGACAAAAAAGAAATCCTGCCTGAAAAAAACAACAACAGTGGATAGCATTTCTGAGTTTGACGCCAAGTTGTGACTACTCTCAACATGCACATGCACACACATCTGCATACACATATATGTACCACCACCCCCAACACACAGTTCTAGCTAGGGTTATACATTAATGTATCTAAACTCATGCACATTTTCAAACTTTAAATGAATAATGTGCCTAAGGCAGTGTGCATATTTAAAGGGAATGATGAAAAGCCTTACCACTTCAAAAGTGATCGAGGGCTGGAGAGATGGCTCAGCGGTTAAGGCACTTGCCTCCAGTGCCTAAGGCCCCGGGTTCAATTCTCAAACCCACATAAGCCAGACCCACAAGGTAGTGGCCCTGGTTCTCTCTCTCTCTCTCTCTCTCTCTCTCTCTCTCTCTCTCTCTCTCTCTCTCTCTCTGTGTCTGCTTGAAAATGAATGAATAAAATATTTTTTTAAAAGTGATCGACAAAGCAACATTACTGTTAGAAATACAGAAACTCGGGCTCTACCCACCCCTGACCTGACCAATGAGAATCTATATTTTATCAAGATTCCCCAGGTGGTTTGTAACACATGTATTTCAAGGTGAGCGATGACACCCTAAATCTCTTGGCTCACGTCTCTCATTTCACATACAACAACAGGTGGTTTTTGCCTAGCCATTTTTATGGATACTTCAACACAGATTCATAAAAAACATGAATGTCTCCTTCCAAATAATATTTTAGAATAGCGTTTCTCTTTCAAAAAGCTGAGACTCTAGCCAGCTCGTCAGTGAGTGACAAAAATGAAAACACGTACGCTGCAGAAAGGGGAAAGCAGGCTACATCAGATACAAGGAGAAGATTTGAAAAATGTTGGCAGGGGGCATCTGAAAAGGGTTAAGCAACAAAGTGAAATGTGGAGAGATATTGGAGGAAAACAATAACAGGTAGAAAACACTCTGGAAAGAACAGTATGGAAGAGGAATGGGAAAACACTGCCCCCTTTGAAGTGGAGTGGGTAAAGCTGGTGAATGTTAGCACAGAAGTGGCTAAGGCTGCTAAGAGGTTCTGAAGACATGGCTTCACTCCCTTCCCCCAGGACACAGTCATCTGCAATCAATTTATACTCTGCAATCTTTTTAGAACAAACCTGGGTGACCAGGGGAGTTAGGAGTCTCCCCAGGGAAGAAATACTCTCTCTAGTCCCTTCCTGCCATCCAATCTTTCCCTCATCCTTAGACATACTCTCTCACACTGAAAGATTCCTTGCTCTTTGCAGGTTTTACCTTTGAACGGTTTGTGCACCCTCCTCTCTGAGTAATCTATGTAACAAAAATCAATTTCTGAACTGTTAATAGATGCCTACCATGGGTCTAGTCTGTCTAGATTCAGGATTTTCAAACATCAGGGAAGCCTATGAGAAGCAAAGCCGCTGGTCTGACCCTGAGCCCCTCAGGAGCCCTGTGTCTTCTCTCCTCTGCCAGTTTACTAGTGATGACTAGCACAGAGGGGTAAAAGATTCCAAATTCCATAAAATCATAATCATACATTTCATGTCTCCACTTTAAAAATTGGCTTACATCCCTCTCTGCTTTTTTTTTACATTACAAATAATCTTTTCTCAATGTTTTAAACTGCTTTCTCTTAAAATGCCCAGCCATGCAAATGATCACCAAAATAACAATTCTATTTTAAATGCAGACTGGGAAGACATCTGTTATAAGTGTCAAACACAATATTCTAAGAAAAGTACCGTGGACAATATATTCTACTGTTACACAACTTCATTCATGAATGTTTTCCTTGTCATTTAAAATCACTTCTTAGGCCTGCTGTGGTGGGCACACCTTTAATCCCAGCATTCAGGCTGAGATAGGAGGATTGCTCTGAGTTTGATGCCAGCCTGGTACTACAGAGTATGTTCTAAGTCAGTATGGGCTACAGTGAGCCCCTACCTCAACACTCCCCCACACACAAAATAAATCACTTCTTATGTTCTAGTGAAATATGGAAATTCTATTTCAGGGGTATACATAAATCTGTTTGTAACATTTACCTACCCACACCAGAATCTGTTAGTGCCAGAGTATTAGATTTCAGAGAGATGATAACTATGAAAAAATGAATACTTTCTCAGGTAGAATTGATTTTTTTTTTTTTACTTAGCACCCAGGGCTCTGGACATCCTTCTGCAATGGATGTGTGAATTATCACTAATTGTTTAAATGGTTCTCCTCTTCCCTTAACCTACTCTGCTAGGAAGGCAAACCCTCTGTTATTCAATTAGCTAATTCTTCAGTTTGTGATCAGGTGAAACAGAATTTTTTTATTTTCATTTCACTGTCACTTTTAAATATGTGACTGTAATTGAGCTTATATCTGTGCTAAGTAATTATGGAACTGGGGATAGTTCAAGATTTATTAGTGCACACTTCCATGTCACTTAAGGACAGGGTTATATTCTGAGGAACATGTAAGTTGATTTTGTTTTGTGAATATCAGAGTATATTTCTACAGTAAAATGGCTAGGTGGTACAATCTAATGGGATTGTTTTTCTAGACATATCTATCCTGGTCATGATGGAAACCTTGCTAGACAGTGCATGACTGGATGAGTTAAACTGCCTAGGAAAGAATCTTTTCTTGGCTGTTTGGGCAAAATATTTAACCCACTCAACATCTACCCATGCTTCTGTACAATGGGAATGAAAATCATGCCTACATCCTAGAATTAAAGTGAAACAATGAATTGAACTCTTTAATAAAATATGTTGCAATAAGGAAAAGCCAACAAACTATTCATGTTTCATCAGAAAATTGAAAACTAAGAATTGTAGCTATTAAAGACAATTTATATTTTCCTGTAGCTGGGCAGTGGGGATGGTGGGACTGGCTGCCGATTCCTTTCAGCACTCTGCCATGATATCCTAAGAAACTAAGCTGAAGGGTTGGTGCCATGCTCAGTTTTTCTCTCCTAATATAACTTAATATGAACCAGCCCTAGAAATACACAAAATTGCCGTCACTCATCCCACACTTCCTATCACCTAGATTCCTAGATACCTTTACGACTAAATTAGAGACAGCCTTTTCCAAATGCATGCCCACACATGCACAATCAGAAGATGTTCATAAGATGAGTAAATTCCTGACCAGTTGATCTTTTTAATGGGTGGGAGGAAGCAGTGTTTCATGAGGATTTTCCTGGGAAGCTGGGTGGGGTTCCTGCTGTTTCCCATCTCTCAGCCCAGGGAGCACCTTCCCTGGACATTAGAGGACAGCATTGGCCAAGTCTGCCTCCCAGCCTTCTGTCCATGATCACCATGGCAGTGTCAGATCAAGAATTAACTGTTTCTTAGTTGGCTCATTAGTCTCCCTCCTCCCACTATTGTATAAACTTTCAGTGTTCATTCTTTGTTGAATGAATATGTGTATGTTTGTTTCTGCAGGCCTCTGCCTCTCTGCCCTGTCTCCTGGGTTTCTCCCTAGAATTTTCTTTATAAGATAGGAAATATGTGGATATTTCACAACTTTATCAAAGTGGAATAATTAGTTCCTATTAATACTCAGTGGTGTATGCCCCTGCCACATCCCCTCCTACTCTAAGTTATTTATTCTCTAAGTTAATAGTTAACCCAAGTAAAGTTTATGTTAAGTACAGTCAGGAAAGAGACTTCCTACTTCAAGTAGAATGTTTTCCCTCTGCTAGGAGACACATTCTTTAGAGAAATACAACTGTATAGCATCCTACTGAGAAGACAGACTTAAAGATGCACCTTCTCTTCTCCTATGTCTGACAAACAGGCCAGAAACCAAAGCAGGAGACTTTTTCCCAGAAAAGCATATATCTATCAGGTCAAGGGTCAAGTTGTTTCAAAGGGAAACATTCATTTTCTCATCAAGGTGAATGATTATTCTCCCTGTCATGGTATGTGAATCTATGAAAGGTAATTACATAAAGCATAATCACCAGCTGCTGTCTGTTTGAAAGGAGGGTTAAAAAGGTAGCAGTACCTGTCTCCCTATAGATTGTGGCCTTTCTGAGGGCAGGAGCTGAATATTCTACTCTGAGTTTCCCAGGGGTGGCCAGAGTATGATGGCCCAGGTAGCACTATATATGTGCTAAATTGCTATTCATAAACATGAATACTGGAGTATATTTAATGGAAGGAAAGCTTTGCTGATGGAGAATTTCTAAAGCTAGGGATGGGGATTCTGAAAGAGGCTAGAAACTTTTTCTCTAGACGTCTTCAAAACAGAACAAACTCTTATCTGTTCACCCTGGTAAGCTCTTTTTTTCCAAACTAGAACTAAATGACTCCTTTCAGTCTATACAATGTGGTCTTCCTTTGGATTACATATTTAATAAGGTTCTAGGAGATATAGTCTTCAATAAATGGCAATTTGCCTTCCACTCACTGCAATTAAAAATGGAAAAGCCACAAGTTTCCAGAACAATAAGTGATGTTAAAGTGATAAGATCCAAACCCTGGCTTTACAGAAGATGAAGCCTGGTTCTGGAGACAGCTGTGAGATCACACATCCTACTGATGAGTGGCAGACCTGGACTTTCTCAGCAATGGGAATGAAGTTTGGAACACAGAGGCAGCGTTTGCAGCTAAAGCAGCTCTTCAGCACCAAGCACAGAAGACAAGAGACAGCAGAATCCCTAAACTAGTAGTCAGCCGTCGAACATTCTTACAGAACAGAAGCTGCAAACTCTCACAAAGGCCAAGAGTTTTGCCACCATAGGTGATTAGTAATGTACTAAACATAGGAGACTGTCAAATTTGAAAATGCTTATTTCCTGAACTCTTCTGTGATGAACTTGTTTCATTTGAAAGCTCAGTTGCAAATATACGGTTCCCTACATGAAAAGTAGCTCATTGAAATCAAGAATATTAGGAAACTTTTAATTACGACCCACAGGAAGAAATACATTTTACTTAACAACACAGCATGCACACATACATATATACGTGTAACACAAGTTTCAAGAAACCACACCTGTACTTAGCAAATGTGCTGACTTAATGTTTTCTATTCCATTCACTAAATCAATTTCAAGACCCCAAAACAGATCTCACAACATCCTCAAAAACAAGGCAAATTCCTCTTATTATCCCCACATTACATCCCAAGGACCTACTGTGAGCACACTGAAAATATTGTGGATGCATTAACGTACCAGTAGAGTTACATTTCTGTGAGTCCAAGGGCATCCAACAAGTTCATGAACATTTTGGTATTAATAAATTGCTGTCACAAGCAAAGTCAACTTAATGCCCCCCCAGAGACCAGTGTCACCCCGGTTGCCCCCTCTGCTATGTTGCCTTCCCTGCAATCATGTGCCTACTGAGACAGCGCCTTGCTCTCTTCAAGATTTCTAACACAATTAGCACTTTAATTAGCCTCAGCTGTTTATGCTTCGACCACACGTGGTTTAAGGCTTTATCATATTCCTATGCCATTTTTCTTGCTTTTTTTCTAGACCTGTGTTGTCTGAGTTATGCTTAATTCAGTGACTTTACAGACACGGTCCAATCTGCTCTCAGAACGCTGGAGGTAATTATCAGGCAGGTAGGGTGCCAAAGAGTGCTTGGACCAGTGCTGGTCGACCACTCAATGCCTGGGGCAGGAGCGCCCTCCACTTGGACATCCTCTCCCTAGATCATTGATATTTCAGTGATCAGAGGGAAACTCTCCAGCTAGGGGCTCCGGAAAATGCTGTGAGAGTTACGTAAACAACTTTAATAATTCTGTGCTGTTCGCACCCAAAGAAGGCAATTAATGTTCTGAAAGATAATTCAAAGGAAGGTATGTGGCCAGGCCTCGCTGCTTTAGTGGCTGCTGAGTAAACAGGGAGCTATTGAACCCAGGACAGACGCTGGGGCACAGGGAGGTTTGCATACAAATCCTGAATTCAAAGGGTCTCTTTTATTTTTTTTTATTTCGGCACATATTAATTGTACAAATGGAAAGTTTCATGTGCACGTTTGTTTATGTTACTGTGCGTGTTTCTCTGCAACCCTTCTCACCAAAATGCCCAGCCTCTTGTCACATTTCTCATTGCTAACACCATTTCCACATAGACCCGGAACGAAGGGACCATAGTCTCTCCCCTGCCTGCAGTGGGGCGGTGCCTAAGGGTTTGAATGCCTGATGAGTCACATACAGCCCTCAGGGTCACCAGACTGAGGTGTTAAGGAAAGGGGGAGGGGGCCTATGGGGGATTAAGCCTGGACAGGCCACCCTCTGGAAAATCCAGTCTGAGGGCTGATCTGTCCCCAGAATCTGTCTTCCACTGGGACCCTAAAAGTCCCCAACCACAAATTAGGGGCCCCTGAATTGAGGAGTGAGAGTTCAAAATAAGACACTGGCACACAACTTTGACCCCCGAAAAATCAGAGCCACTAGAGACAAGGGCCCCAAGGGTGGATGGATGAGAGACAGACGAAGCCATGGTCTCAGGACACCTGCATCTGGATCACTGAGCTGCCAGCCCAGGTGCTTAGCCTCGGTGTCCCTGGAAAGAGTACTGAGTTCACCTCGGGTTTTCTTCCCGTCCTATTATATTGTTATCATCTTTTTTGTGAGGAGTATTAATAACCTAGACGGCACAGCCACCTTGCAGTCCTGGGACACCCGTGTTACTGCTTTTTCATAGCCCCACACCCTTTGAACAGAGTTGTTAAAAGTGTGGGCTCAAAAAAAAAAGTGTGGGCTCCCGCCTTGCAGCACCGGCCCGGGACAAAAGGACAAGGAGCGCAGCTGGTCCTTGGACCCAACTTGCCTGCCTCCCCAGGGCGCACCTGCCAGCCCTGGCGCGCCCTGTCTGAAATCAGGTCCAGGGCTTTAGGGGGGGAGTTGCAGTTGAGACACTAGGTCAGGCACCCCAGACCCTGGTCTTCCCTCGCCATCCTCTGCCCTCGCTCACCCTGACATATTGCGTCCGACAGCATCCCTCTGTGGAGGGTACCAGTCCCCCAAATCCAACCTGTGTCCCTAAGGCTACAGCCGCCCAACTCCCTGCGCTCGCTCTGGGCTGGCCAGATCCGGGGGTCTCTGTTCTTCATCCCGGCCTCCCAGCTCTTCCTTCATCACCCCAGGTCTTGACAAGCTGTTTTCTCACGCCCTCACCCCTCTGTCACTACCACACCCCACTACTCTGTCCACGGGCTCCAGGGTGCAGACCCCTAGCTGGCCGCTGTTGGAGTCGGGGGGCGACACTAGATCTGGGGCGTGGGTGGGGGTCTTTGGGAAACTCACCTCCCTCCGGAATTTGCATCCTCCGGGGAAGTGACTGGGCGCCCAGAAATCTTGCCTCCAGGGACCAGGTCACAAATCCCTCAGCCCAGGCTGTCGCCCCCCACTCCACCCCCTTCTCCAGGTCTAACTGGGGTCCCTTTCCTGCTTCCCCTGTTTCCGCGGCGCTGGGGTCTCGGGCACTCTTAGGGGGAGCGAGCGGCGGCGGCGAGCGCAGCCCCCTCGAGCGCCCGGGCGAGGGGCGCGGGCGGGGGAGGCGCACGGAGCTCGGCCCTCCCTCTCTCTCCGGGGCCGGAGGGGCGGGCGGGCGTGGGAGGGAGGGAGGGAGCGGGGAGGGAGGGAGGGAGCGGGGAGGGGCCGGCTCGCCTCCCTTCCGCCGCCCCCTCCCCGGCCGCGCGTGGGGAGGCGGGCCCGGAGGGGCGGGAGCGCGGGCGGCGAGCAGGACTTAAGTCGGAGAAGTTTGCGCACAGCCTCACCACTGGGGCGAGCGCTGACAGGCGCGGCCAAGGTGAGCCTCGCGCTCCGGGGAGGTGGACCAGACTTTGGGGAGAGGACCCTGGCCTTTTAGCCTAGCCGATGACCAGGGGCTCGGGGCAAACCATCACTGAAGGCAGAATCCAAGGGTCAGGAAATGGGGAGCGGGGGGCCAGAGGGGAGTGCTCCTGACTAACGCAGTTTGCTCTCACGTCCAACTAGGAAAGGCAGCCCCCCTGGACGGTGGGTGGGCTGCACTTCGTGGGAGACCTTCCTGGGTTGAGAGGTGCACACCACTGCACCTCACCCCAGAGGTGCCTGTCTCCTGCCCAGGAGACGGGGCGCTGAAGCCTGAGTTCCTGACACCACCTGCTTCGGTTCCCGAGCTGTGCCCAGGCACCCAGAGAGAGAATTCCTGGTAAGGATGGTCTGGGGATGAGAGGGTCTTTAAAGCTTGTGGGTCCCAGTAGAGATGTAAAAGATACTTTGCTTTATGATTGCAAAATTAGAGTTTGAAAGTGTTGTTAGGGGGTCTCAAGTGGGATCTATGTAGTCTGTTTCACTTGATTAGAGGGGAAAAAAAATGCAGGTGTCCCTGAAAGGTGTTCTAACTTAGTTTCCTATTGAAGAGCTCTCTGCTGATTTCTTGTGACTTTTAGAATGTTAGTATCAATTTTCTCTCAAAACTTTTGTTCTCCATTTTATTAGATGTAACTATGATGGAGCTAAAATCGAGATTGTTCTCAATGGGTATTTATTGAGGACCAAGTAGATAGTATGGGCATATCGGCATCTATAAGATTGTGTCATGTTTTTCTGAATCTTGGAAATGAGTACAGTAGTAGGATGGGGTTGCTTGTTTAGTCATGTTTTACAGAGAATTATTTTCCAACAATCATTTATGCATAGCAGCCATTCTTCACACCTATTAGGAAAAATATGTTGTGGGCATAGTTTCCAAAAGAGGACTCTTTTTTCTTATTGCTCTTTCTAAGCCTGGGTGAAAGACATCAAGAAAACTTTCAACAGATTAATTCCTTTTCCAAAGCATTCATTCCCCCCCCCACGAGGTTGAAGGGGATCCAAAGTGAAAAAAAATAGATAGATGGATAGATGATGATGATTGATTGATAGATTAGATAGATAGATAGATAGATAGATAGATAGATAGATAGATAGATAGACAGACAGACAGACAGACAGACAGACAGACAGACAGATAGATTAAAATCAGCAATCCAGGGCTGGAGAGATGGCTCAGCAGTTAAGTAAGGCACTTGCCTCCAGTGCCTAAGACCCCCGGTTCAATTCCCATATGCCATACCCACGAGGTGGTGACCCTGGTACTCTCTCTTTCGATCTCTGTATTTCTCTGTTTGAAAAAATGAGTAAATAAAATATTTTTTAAAAATCAGCAATCCAGTTGGATTTTTAACATATCATGCCGACTCTGTTTAACAAATCCACCTAAGAAAAGTTCTTTCTGAAAGCTTTAATCCAATATTAGGCAATAAATATGAGACGGCATAATATTCTAGAGACTATGACCATCTTTGTGGCTATACTTAACTGAGCAAAGTCATCTATTCAAGGCTATTTGTTGAAATTATTGGGCAACTGAAGGTGAAATTGTCAAATTGGACCATGAATTTCCTGAAACTAATCTTTAAATAGCTGAATATCCAAATTTCAATGTGTCCGAAATGATCATAGAGAACAAATGTCGGTTGCCTTGCCATTAAGGATAAAGTAGGAATGTTTTCAATGCTATGGGATTTGTCAAGGATAACTTGTAATAGAGTGACTTTAGCCTACTGTGATTTTGGTAATTAAATAACTCGGCTTTTAAAAAGTTGGAATTGCTGGTTTTATTCACTAATATTATGAGAGGAAGGAGAGCTAAAATGTTTGGATTTTCAAACCCTTTACAATTTGTCTGTTTTACCAGCCCCAAACATCCCTCAGCCAAAATTTGTTTCGGTTCAACAATGCCTCTAGCCTACAGTTAATTTTAGGAACTAAAACCACAAGAATAATATTTAGTCATATTTTTAAATGTCTTAAGATAATTTATTGACCACCCCAAGAGAGTATGATAAACATGAGATCTCCATTATAATTGATTCACAAAAACATATAAATAATCTTGGAAGTATATTGTTTAATGATGCTTGGAGTTGAAAATTTAGTTGAAATATATATGACCTCTGTTTTCCTTTTTCTGGTATTTTTGGAAAAAAATGTCAGATGGATAAAGGTGGTTTTTGCTTTAGTCACTTAAAGAAAGGGAATTAAATATTAGCCCGGTTTGCCGTTGCAATTCTATTCTCTCTGACCCCTTCCAGACTCTTTCAATGTTGACATGAATGAAAATTCTATTTCTTATTGGTCTTCATTAAAGTAAAAGAAAAATGAAAATAAGAGACCAATGATGTTTTTAATTATAACAAAACCAAGGTTCTGACATTGGGTTATAAAATTAGAATCAATAATCAATGGGAGAATAAAAAATAGAAATGTCAGACCGTACCCCAACCCAATTAAAACAGACTATTTGGGGAAGAGGTCTGTATTGGTCTTCATTAAAGTAAAAGAAAAATGAAAATAAAAGACCAATGATGTTTTTAATGATAACAAAACCAATGTTCTGACATTGGGTTGTAAATTAGAATCAATAATCAATGGGAGAATAAAAAATAGAAATGTCAGACCCTACCCCAACCCAATTAAATCAGACTATTTGGGGAAGAGGTCTGTATTTTGACCTATGTATTTAGGTGATTATAATATGCAAATGGAATTGATAAATAGTGATGTTATAGTTTCCATCAGATTTAATAGAACCTGTTGATGTTGGAAGGGCTCAGTGAACATATATGCCATTTATTGTATTGCTGGTCTAAATTTTGGGTTTCAAAGAGCCGGTAAATATTGGAAGATCATGGTGAAAATAAATATCATTGTTGTATTGTTGGTCTAATCTTCTGTTCTTATATATGTAATATATAGAGTGAAAATTTTCCTAATTAGGAGATTTTGTTCTTTGATGATAGATGTTTAAATCAGAATAGATTCCGGGGGGGGGAAGAAAACATTTTCCCCCAGAAAACAAGCTATTAAGTTTGAAGCTTATCTAGTCATCCAGAAAATGCTTTAGTAAATGAACTCTAGTTTTAAGAGATGTTAAAAGAATGCTTTATGAAACATAGCATAGGATCCCCTTTTGCTAAGATCTACATGATGCGTAGTGAACAAATATGTACCTTCTTGAAAGGGGAGAAGGAGAAAAATAGTATAATTCACCTTGGCATACTAAATAACACATTCTGGTTGCCAACTATAGTCTAATGTTTTCACAAAAATTAGTATTTTTAAACCTCACAATAGACGTATGAGGTACAAGCTTTTATTCTGATTTTCTATGAGGAAATTGATGACCCATTAGGTTAATGAACTTGTTCAAAGCCCCAAACCAAGCTAAATAAAGATATATTTGAGCCCAGATCTTCTTATTCTTAGTCTAATGATATCATAAAATACATAGTTAGATTCACATTTGTATTTGTATAATTTAAAGAAAATATTTGTTTGAAAATAGGATAGGATAGGAGCAAAAATTCCCGCATGGCTCGGCTAAGGTTTTACTCCGGCTCCATCAATTTCCTGCTGTGTTGTTGGAACAATTTAACCTTTGCTAGTTAAAAAGGGTTAAATCCATTAATAGCATTTTCTTTTCTTAAGGATTAAATTAATATGTGCAAAGCATTTGGGTAGGTGTCTGGGGCATAGTAGTTTCTATGCATTATATTGCTAAAACATCATTAATTTATAAGCAATTTGATTGTTTATTATATGCCAAGCATGGCACTAAGCCTAACAACATATAGACAAATAAGTCATCTTTCTGTCCTCAAAAGATTTTTGTGTCACGTAGAAAATAACTGATACATAAGTAAAATGACTATTCCACTCAGGAATGGAGGTTTCTCCCTTCTTAATTATAATTAAAAGCATGATTTTGTATGGCAACACTGTATTTTTCAATTATGTTAATATGATCATCTAGCTCTCCAAATGATAAATTACGTGTTGTCACAATGGTACTAACTTGTTCTTAAGTCCCTCAAAACACAGAAAATCATACTTCTATATGTTTGGGCTTTGATTTCCATACTTGCATATGGAAAGGTTACAGATCTTTTTTACATTTTTATTTTTAAATTAAATTATGGTATTGGAAGATTGAGGAGGAATCGGGAGAAACTGTCATTAATATATGTTCTTTAATACCTCTCGGTAAATTGTCTTGAGTTTTTAAAATGTGCTTGGGATGTAGTTTTAAAAAAAAACAGCTTTTAGGGAAGGAAGAGTCAATCAAAGAGCAAGGTAAGTCTCTGATCCGGATCTGGCGTGGAGGACCTGCTGCACTCACCAGGGGCACCTGCGGACCTGAGGTATAAGACTGTTGTTGTTGCAGTGAATGTCTCTATTATTTTTAAAAATATGTATATAAATTATCTATTGTACAAAAGTAGCATAGATATTCTAGACCTAAAGGGTTAATTCTCAAAAATAAAAGTACATGGTTCAGTGCAATGTTCTCTTTCTGTAATCAATATTTTAGCCATCATATTGCACCAAAATTTCTGTTTATCAATGTATGTCTCTCTTCCATCTCATCAAATCTCAGAGTTCCTTCCAGTTTTTCCAGTGGATGCTACGCTTTTCATCTCATGGCTTCACTGCCACCCCTTTTATTACCACTATTAAGATACTTAAAAATATTCATATTCAGTCCCTGTGTACTGAATTCACAATATTGTCAGAATTGTTCAAAGCCGTGGTTTCTCTCTCTTTTATTTATAATTATTCAGCAATTTCCCAAGGACTCAGCCCCCCCAACACACACACACACACACACACACACACACACACACACACACACACACACTCACACACACCTTCTGCCTAATATTTAAGATGATTCAGATTGTTAGCCTATTTTATTTTTCCAATTCACTGTAGGTAGAAAACCTTACAGCTCCCTAATTCCATTTCTGGAGTTATAGTCCTGCTTTAAAAAAAAAGACCCTAGATTTGGAGTCCATCCTGAACTTCCAATCTTGCATCTTTGCCTGCCAAGCCCAGGTTACATTCTATGGCCTCACAATCTGTGTATGAGAGAGAAAAAGAGAGAGAATATGTATGTTTGTATATATGTCTGTCTGTCTGTCCTTCCATCCATTTCTATCAATAGTTAAGTGGATGAGCTCCTTTGTTTTGGCTTACATTTCTCCCCACAGCCCCACACAAACTGCTCTCTATTTGTCTGGAGGTTCAGAATTCAGCATTTTACATCTGACCTACCACCATCCTTTTAAACATATTAATGTTTATAACAACACAACCAATTTCTATCCTGATAGTTTCACTTATATTTTAAGACTCAATAAGCTTGAAATGCCTATTATTTCAGAGAATATTATGACAAATGACAGTTCCTGGCTTCATGGGAACCAAGGAGGGACAGACAACCCACAAGCATACAGCTGGCTGGTTTGCATTGTCCTGCCTTGAGTGCTCTGCAGGTGAGAAGTAGGACCACTTTGTAGGTGATCACCCAAAAGGGATGTGATTCAGCACAAAAATGGCAAAACATAAAGACCTGAATAAAGAAAAGACAGGAAGTTATGTTACAGGCAGGATTGCAAAAATCCCTGAAGTTTTGAGAAAAAAAAAAAAAAACAAAACAGTGATTTAGGAAAAGTGCAGTGCCTGTGGGTTTGCAGGTACAGCTCACGTACCAAGAGGCCTGTGTACCAGCTTTGTGTAGGGGATTCCATTTTATTCTGAAAACAGTGGAGGTCCTTAAAGGAGCTAATTTCAAAGACAGAAATGGTAAGATTTGCCATGTGGGTGAATCACTTTGTTGAAAAAAAATAGTAATAGTAGATTGAAGGAGGGGTGGATACAAATTAATGGGAAGCTAGGAGTGTATTGCAGTAACAGAAGGAGAATCAATTAGGACCACTTTGTTGGGGATAGAGTAGAAAATAAACAGTCTGGAGAAAAAATTAAAGATAGCATTTGTAGGATTTGGGTGAATGATAGAAATTGGAAATAAAATGAATGAGAAAAATGGCCAATGTTCTGATGAATTCTAGGTTTCTTTCAGAGATAACAAGAGAACTTTGGCTTTAATCACCAACTCCAGACAAGGAGTATTTTGTAATGGAAAGATAGAGACTTGAGTTTTGGGGAAAAAATATGCATTTTGCTTATCTATCTGGCAGCGTTCAATAGAAGTAGATACAGAAATTCTTGCTTCTAGAGAATTTGGTACTAGAGATACAAATTCAAGTGATAAAAGTTTGTTTTTAGCAGCCACCTCTATAAGAATGGAATACAAAAAGAAAGAAGAGTACAAGAAGGAAAATCAAAGATAGAAAATTAAAAAGAAAAAGAAAAGCTACACATCTGAGACCCAGAAGGGGGGATGGTAGAAGCCTGCAGAGAGGATGGAGAAAGGAAGGCTAGATGAACGGAGGAAAGGTGAGCAGGTCTTCAGGAAGACATCTTAGGACAGGAGGCCAGGAGGAAAAGGTTATTCAGGAATGCCTGGTGTCAGGTGAGAGGCAAACCCAAAGGGAAGAAATTTTGCAATCTCCTAATTTCAAATTAAGAGCTGTTTCCTACTTTTCACCTTTTCTGACAGCCCGTGACCCCTCAAACAACATGTAAAGTTATATTCTGATCATCGTAGACTCTCTATAGTTTCCATGCATGGGATCATCTACATGTGTGTGTACATATGTGTGTATGTAATGTATATGGTATTCACCTTTAACTAAAGTGGTACTCTCCTCTGTTGTCATTCATCCACTGAACCTTAATCTCTTTATTATTATATTGGGAAAAATAAAACAAAATTGATTGTATAGACCCCCCACTCTCAAGTATATGAATCTAGAAATTATAGTATTATAGCATATACAAAATATTTCCCAAAATGTTTTGCGTCCTTAAAAGGTGCATAGATTAATATTTCAGAGTAAATGTGCCAAATTTTATATCACAGTATATAATTTTCAAAGTGTCTTTTGGAGCATTTGTGTTATGAATGTGTTTTAATTTGCCTCACTCCCCATGGATTACACAGGACAGTCATCTGTTCATTCTTCAAAATGCATCCAGGCAGCTTTCTATGTTCTTACTGGAATGAATTTAAATGTTTTTAAATTCAACTACAGTAATGATGATTTTTATTCTTGAGGTGTTTCTTGCCACATTGAAGCATATTTCTTTAATATTAAGATATTGATTAAGTACTATTCCACAGTATTCAGATATTTTTCTGTAGTTCTTTCTCCAAAACAACAATCTAGTCATATTTTGAGTATTATTTTACTCATTCTCTTATTTCAAGCTTGAATCCATGCCAACCAAAGGAGCAACTGTTTTCCTTAGTGAACGTCTAGCCCCCAGCTCCCAGGTTCAGACACTATCACTTGGGTTAATCAGGCAAAAACTTTTGCCGTTTGCCTTTACACTTCTCAACCATAAGTGCATCAAGTCCACCCTACATTATCTGTGGGTTCCGTATTCATGGATTTCTCCAATTTCGGATTGAAAATGTTTTCAATAAATACAACTGTACTGAATAATAATTATTCTTCATATCACTCCCTAAAGAATATATTTAATCAACTATTTCCATAAAATTTACATTATTTTAGGTATCATATGTAAGCTAGAGAAAATTTAAAGTACACAGGAAAGAATGCATAGGATACATAAAAATACTATGCTATTTTATATAAAGGTCCTAAGCACCCACAAATTTTTCCCCTAGAATTAATCCCATACAGATATTGAATGATATAATAATAATAATAATAATGAATTTATTTCCCTAATACAGACTAGAACCCTGCAAGCAATTCATTCTAAATTGTTTGAAAAAAAATACATCTTCCATAGCTAATGTGTCTTAAATTTAAGAATATAACAAACCAGTAACAAAAGTAGCTACAATATATGAGCTCCTACTGTGTGCTGTGTCCAGTGCTAGGGAGTCGCTTCTCAGGACCATCATATCCGATGTTACCCAGTCCATCCAATAGACATGGAAGCATGCTCAGACACTTACGCTTTCCTGAAGTGACAGAGCTACTACTCAAATCTAAGTTTGTCTTATTCTAAAAGATGTGGCTCTCTTTGCTACTCTGGTTAATGGCATGTGATGGAGACTTTCAGTTGGAATATCAACTGTCTTGGGTGATGGGAGCCTTTCTGAAGAAAGAGATTAGCAGCACCTTTCTGTGTCCTGTCAACTGGGCTTTCTGAAGGCTTCAAGCATGACTTTTCATCCATCAGGGCTACAGGAGCTATGGCTGCACATGTAACCAAATTCCAGCCTTTTAGAACAGCTTAAAATAGTCCAAGCGCCATGTATATTAATGGTGTCAGTCTAGGTAGCTAAACATATAAGCAGGTCATACCTGTACAGTAATAAAAAAAAGTGAAATGCTCTACAATTTTAGATTTATATTTGATCATAATGAACTTTTAAAAAGTGATTAAATAAATTAATTATTAACAGACAATGAATTTTGTGATAACTAAATGTGCAAACTCTACCCTTCCTTTGAGTTCCAAAGTAACAATGACCATTCCAGGGACATAGTAGGAAAAAATAATAATTTTTGATAATAAACAACTTCAAAAGGAAAGTGTGTCTGTTTGTGGAGATTTGTTCTCCAGAATGCTTTTTATAAAGTCATCACAGGCAAGAAGGGAAAAAGAAAAAGCAAATTGTATTGCTGCCAGATTTAATTTTAAATTGACTCATACATTAATTAACCCAACTCTCAGTGTAATCATATGTTTCTAACCTTGGGTGTTACAGGTAGGATTCTGGCAAGTCTGAGGGTGTCTTGAGAAAATGCCCATGTTTATGGACATTTAGATGGGATCTCTTTAACCCAAGATTCAAAGAAGTTCATGGCAGGGAGCACACAGTAATGCAAATTGCTTCAGCACCTTCCTGCCTGGGCCTACTACAGGGCTAAAAGGTCAGGACAATATTAGAACACTTTTTCATTCCTAGCATCACATAGACTGTAAAGACAGCATTAAGGCAAAACCCCAACCAAGCAAATGATCATAGCTCCGGGGCCAATTCAGCAAAAATAAGAATTTACTGGGTTGCTTCTTTTCCCACTCAAAATGAAAATTATTTTATTGCATCCCATGAGGAAAATATATTTTCTTACAAATTAGATGTATTATTTTAGTGAATAGAAGGTCAACGAGAAACGTGGCTTTTCTTCTTAGCTACTAAAATATTAATATTTGGGCATATTTGAAGAATAACAGCTTGATGTCCAATTTGGAAGTTATGATCGCATTGAACTGCATTTTAATTTGTTAGAACAGTGCTTCTAGCCTTCAAGGGGATGCCATGTGTTTTCTTGGCAATTAATATTTTACCTTTATTAAGATCAGAAGCCCAATGCTTTCACTAAAGAGGACACTACAGCAGAGGTGACATAGCTCCCTGAGCAGAAGATGATATTTCTGCTGTGAGGAATCCAGCCTTCTGACTCCATGCCCAACGTTCTCACCAAACAGCCTACAAAGTTGCTGTGCTTATAGATTAACACAATGAGAAAGAAACCCATGAAAAACAGTGGCCCTGGACATATGTGAGCAGAGCTGGTCTCTGGTGTTTCTATCATTCTCCTGGTCTGTCCAGTACCTGCCACTCTGGGGCCTGCCTTCCTTGGGGGAAAAAAAGCCCCTTTGCCCAAGCTTTTCACTATCTCCCTCATTTCCCTGTACTACCCACAACCCACAAATAAACTCCTTATTTACCTTAATCCCAGAAATACTTATTTCTGCATATAATTTTATATTAAACTATGGCTTCCTTCCAGAAAAAAAAAAAACATTTTATTATTAGTGATAATTATGGGTTGGGTGCTGATTCCCAAGTCTCTTAGAAAGATATTAAAAGCTTAATGTCCAACACCTTTTAGATAATATTTTACCATGCACAACTTAAAATTAGATGAATTTATGCATGATATGTTCTCAAAAATTAAGTGAGGGACTGGAGAGTTGGCTCAGCAGTTAAGGCACTTGCCTTCAGTGCCTAAGGCCCGGGGTTCAATTCCCCAGCATCCACATAGGCCAGACCCACAAGGTGTGGCCCTGGTGCTCTCTCTCTTCTTCTCTCTCTATCTCTCTGCTAGAAAATGAATAAAAATAATTAAAATAAATTAATTAATTTTAAATAAAATAAAAAATTTTAAAAAAATTAAGTGAGGATGTTAGAACTAACTCGTAATCTAAATAGAGCCAAGTACGAGATTTTTTTAGTATCTGATTCCAAGCAAAGTGTTTCCTACTTTTTAGGAAAAAGAAATAAAACATACCTGAAAATCTTTCAAGAACCTGTGGATACAAGACTGGTTTATTAAAATACTTCAATAAAATGGTAATAAAAATAATACCCTACATATAGTACTCACTATGAGCCATGACTTTCATAAATACTAATGCATTTAATATTCACAGCTGCCAACTAAGGTAAGTACTAGTGTAACCGCCCTCTTACACAAGAAGAAGCTGAAGCACACACAGGTGAGTAACCTTCGGAAGAACGTGGCTAATCCACAGCAGAATTGGAAACAAAGCCAAGGCGATCTGGCTGCAGAGTGTAAGTAAATAAGAAATGTGCCTATTATACATTTACAACACTTCAAGTTCTGATATCATAATGTAATAACTTACAATTTGTATGTCTTCAAACAGCAAATCCATGACATTATATCTCTTTCTCTTTGCAAATTTAGGGAAATAGTGATTTTTTTCTTCTAAATATGAATCTCTGTGGCTGTCATGCATCTAGTACTCCACTCTGCACTGTGGTTTACCAGAAGGGGAAATAGGGCTTTGCCAAGTTCACAGTTTCATTCATGAAAAAGCAAAAGCAAATGTAAACAATCTGATTTATTATTCAAATTCAAAATTTCTATTAAATACTAAACACAACTCTTAAAAGTGACTTTAAAGAAAACTTCATAACTATTTTTTGCTTCCTTACATGAAAATTAGTCAGAAACCCGTGGCATCTGTGGTTTTAGTGCTGTGGAGGGGGAAATTGTGGCCTAAAAATGGCAAGTCAAAATACATTGAATTTTAATTAGCCTAAAAATGGTCAATTTTCCTATGCACTCAGAGGTGATAAACTTTCCAAGATCTATTTTGGAACATGGAAATTATTTTCCATGTTCTCTGAATGGTCTTATTTCCCTATATGATGACGACCTTGGTACTCTGTGTCCTGTGTGCCAGAGCCAGGTCCGTTCCGATCCGCAGAGGAAACTCTGTGTCCTTCAGGCGTGGCTAAGCTACTCCTTTTCATAAGTGATTATCCTGACCATCTTTATTTTCAC
>PVHP010002281.1:35243-93072 GCA_004024765.1 Zapus hudsonius
TTTTTATCCTTTAGTGCTACAGCTCAGTTTAACCTTCCATCCACCCCAAACACACACACACACACACACACACACACACACACACACACACACACATATATATATATATAAAGAAAAATATTTTTATTTTACTTTTTTAAATATTTTATTTATTCATTTTTAAGCAGAGAGAGAGAGAGAATGAGAGAGCCAGGACCACCACCTTGTGGGTCTGGCTTATGTGGGTCCTGGGGAGTTGAACCTGGGGCCTTAGGCACTGGAGGCAAGTGCCTTAACCGCTGAGCCATCTCCAGCCCAGAAAAATATTTTTAAATAATGTTTATTTACAGGGGTAAGAGGCTCACTGGCACCTTCCATCCACCCCAAACACACACACACACACACACACACACACACACACACACACACACATAAAGAAAAATATTTTTAAATAATGTTTATTTACAGGGGTGAGAGGCTCACTGGCACTTTCCATCCACCCCAAACACACACACACATAAAGAAAACTATTTTTAAATAATGTTTATTTACAGGGGTAAGAGGCTCACTGGCACCTTCCATCCACCCCAAACACACACACACACACACACACACACACACACACACACACACACGTAAATAAAAATGTTTTTAAATAAGCTAATATTTTAATTATGAAGGCTGACTTACCCCTCTATCTTTCTCCATCGCTGTCTAGAATCTTCCAACTAGCAAGACATCATGTTAATAAGAAAAAGTTTGGGGATCCAGACTTTAATCACTATGGTGACGAGTGGAAAGTAGGTGTGGGGGACAACTGCACCAGGCTGAGGAACAGGTGGAGATATCAGTGTAAGGAAATCTGGCGATTTCTTTTTCATAGGAACATTTTTGTTGTTGGTTTTTCTTTCCTCATCATAATATATTCAAACAGAGCTCCAGAGAAGACAACACACTTTGTTATTTGACTTCAGCATATGCCAAACTATGAACAAGCACATGTTATCTCAGACTGCAGAGCACCTCTGAAAGTGAGATATTTTCAATCACCATTTTAAAGAAGACTGAAAATCAAAAAAGCTAAATAAATAATAAGAAACTCAAAGTAAAATAATTCTAGGGGCTTGAGAAATGGATCAGCAGTTAAAGCATTTGCCTGCAAAGCCTAAAAACTGGGGTTCAAAAGCCAGAATCACAAAGTGGCGCAGGCATCTGGACTTCCTTTGCAGCAGCTAGAGGCCCTGCTGTGCCCATTCTGTCTCTGCCTCTGCCTCTCTCTCTCTCTCTCTCCCTCTCTCTCTCTCTCTCTCTTATTACAACTAAATATGGTAATAAAAATAATATGTTAATAACTATAAAAGTTCTTGGATGACTTACATCCTTTGATTCACCCAAGTGATCACAGGTGTTAATATTATGCCCATTTTATCTCTAGCAGATAGTGGAGCCTACAAACACAAAGAAAAAAAAAACAGAAGCAAAGGCAGGATTTAAACCTAAACAATCTCCCCACCCAGCCTCGGGCCCACACCACTGTAAGACAGAGCTGTTATTCCCACCCAGATCTATTTGCTGATGAGCCTAAGACATTGCATAGTCTCATGAAGCTTTTAATCCAAAGTAGTTGTTCTCTTGTGTGGTGTGGTGAGCCATGCTGGTCCACAGCAGGGTTCCATTGCCTAACATCAAGATGAAAATATGAAAGACAACATCAGGAGGTTATACTCCTACTAAGTGCATTATTCAATTTAAAGGATTGCACTTTGTTCTGAAAATAAAATCCTCTTATCTGCAGTAAAAAATAATCTCCTTTTAGTCTTATGATGGTGATAATAGGTAGTAATTATTTTTTAAACATCTTTATTCAAACTTGTCAATCCTCACTCAGATCAGGACAGTGGGAGAAGTATAGCATTTATTAAAATTTTCAAAATATGATATATATGATATATATGATATATATGATATATATATATATTTCTTTTAGAGTTCATCCATCATTTGGATTAAGTAGCTGTTTATAATATATTCAGAGACAAGTGTATATTGAATATACTCTTTATTGTGAGAATAGTATCTTGATCCTAAAAGAATTAGCAGTTATTAATGAAGTTTCATATCTTCCTGTGATTTGGGGTGCAAAACTGCAACAGGAAAATTGTCAGATGGTGTGTCGACCACCAGACAGAGGACTTAACAAGGCTGGGTCTCCAAAGGGAAGTTCAGGGTAATAGAAGACACAGAGACACCAGCAAGAAGTGGGAGAGAGCCAGTGGGAGATAATTTTGTGATTCTCGTTAGCTGCACTAATTTAGGAAAAAGGATTTAAAATATTTATGCTAAAAGATCAAAACATTTCTTGAAAAATTAACTTTGCTCCATTAAAAGTAATGAGTAGATATATTCAAAATGTTTCTTTCAAGTACCTAAGTATCCTTCCAGCACCTTCCACTCCCGCCACCACCACTAAAAGTGAGCTGAGACTCAGCATTTATCTTCGGACCCACAGATTTATTTCGGGTAATGGACATAAATTGGATGAAACAATGGACTTGACATAAGTCGAATTGCTAAGACACGAAGGAACAAAAGCTTTAGAACATAAACTTGGAAGAGTGTAGAAGGCACTTTTTAGTTGCCATTCTATAGAAAACCAGATCAGCCCAGCTTTTCTGGGAGGAAGTCAGGAGGGGTGGTGATTTGCTATATTTCAGTGGATGTGGGGAGTGAATAGGAAAGTGTTGGCTGATCAGCATCCAATTAAGACAGACCAAGTGTGTGTCTTGCTGCAAAAGGCTATGCAACGTTGCCTTTGACCAATTTTTACAGTTAAATTTTGATGCCTATCATCAAATGTCCTCAGTGTCCTTTTATCCCTGTTAACACAGAGGTTGATGACTGAAATAAGAACCTTAATATTTGTCTGATTTCTTTTTGCCTCTGGCTGATCCCAACCTGCCCACCTCTCTTTACTGCAAGGATTTGTGGTTCTCAAACTTCAGGGTACAGCAGCATTACCTGGGGAGCCCCATTGCCAGAGTGGCTCTTCAGTCTAAGGTGGGCCAAATCATTGAGGGCTCCAGTCAGTGTAACATTCCCAGATGATCTTGATGCTGCTGGTCAAGCTAGGAGCTCACACATACCTCTCAGGCTCCCTTTCAGCCCTCCACATTCCTTCAGTAATTGAAGCTTTTAGCTTGGCTACTACATGCCCAGTGCTATTGGGCCTTCCAGCATTTGCCTGCACAGTGAAGTCAGCCAACCATAAATATAATAATCATGTGCTTGTATTCCTAGGGAAGCAATCTGTATGATTTGCTTTGTCACTGCCCCGTTTCTAATATTTTCTTTCCTTCACTGTCTTTTTTTCATAATTTCAAATTGTATATAAAAACTGGGTGAAAAAATCAAATTTTTTTCATTCTATTCAAATGTTGACTAATATAGCAAAAAGAACTCTTTAAAGAGTATTAAGCATAAGAAGATATGTGAAACAGTTTTCAACTTTCCACATCTCTCCTGAATTTTGAGATGGAGGCAAAAATCAAAGCAGTATTTTACTTCAAATAGACATTCTTCTAGATCATGAAAGCTGAAAGTTATAGGAAATCGCTATTTTTTTCTTCCTAAAATAAAAGGGTTCAATATAAATAATGTGCTTTATAATCGTAAAAGTAAATAAAAACTGCTGGAAGTATGGGATACATAAATAAACAACCTAACAATTTAACTGTTTTTAAAATGACTAGTACTGACAGAATAATTATATGGAGGGGGGTGGGCAAGAAGTACTATAGTTTTTAATAAAATTAAGACTAGGGAGCTAGTTACAAAAGCATTTGTGTTTTTGTCTCATTTTTTCTATTTGTGATAAGTTTTAACAATTGAAATGTTTTAAGGAATAGTGGAAAACTATGCCTATGAGATATAAGTTTGGCAAGTTGCACATATGTCGAGTCTGGGCGAACCATTGTGTTAATCTACTGGACATAGCAATAAAACCTGAAAGTTAAAAGACCATACATACATCCCTGGAAGTGTTTGATCACAGAAAATAGATAGGAAACAAATTAATTAGTACCTAAAACATAAATAATAATTAAAATCAAAAGATTAAAGAGTTAGGATCTTGTTTTATGAAGAATCTACATAACAGGCTGAAGATTAAATATCAATGGTATTTGGCAGAAAAAGGATGAATTATTAGAATAGAATGGAATCTATAACCACATTAGAGCTTAGTATGTGATGATATTATTATTAAAACCCAGTGGTAAAATGATAGAAAATTCTCAAAGGAATCTACCTTCTGCCATATTCACAAACCAATGTGCCAGGAGAAATATAAAAATGTTCCTATATGGCTTATAATGCTCTGCATCACACAAAAATAGGACTTAATTCTATCCTAATTTAAATTTTCTATAAAGTAATAATTTCATAAAATTACAAGCTACAGCAGCATAGAAATAGTACTTATTATACATAAAATAAAGAATTTTAATTGAAATAATTCTGTATACCATGCATCAGTCTAAAAATCTATTATCATTGTATAACTTCTGGGATTCAAGGAACAAATTCTTTTTAATACATTTTAATTCACCTAATTTAGTATTTATATGATGCATACGTGCATCATAACATCAAATCGTATACTATATATGCATAATTTTGTCAATTTTAATTTTTTAGAGAAAATTATGTGTGATCTTATTATCCTCATCCTATTTACAAGCAGTCTGAAGATTAGAGACTTTAGGTCAAGCTATGATTTGAAATAAAATATCCCTGGCTCTGGAGTTTAAATTATCAAAACACCAAGGAAAGAAGACTTCCTAAAAATAAAAAAGCAGTAAAAGTAACCCAAAAATTTAAATGGAAAAGTTATAAACAGGGAGTTATGGAGACTGGACCAAATGACCATGCTCATTATGGTAAAAGATTCAGCCTTTGTTGTAATTGAGGGGACAGAAAATTGTCCTCTGGCCTAATATTTTAGCTTAAGGTCTACCCGCAGATCTCTGGGTCTTAATTGTCCTGTCTCGACAGTAATCTAGATTGCTCCTTGCAATAGTGTTTGTAATGCTATGAAGATGGATCCTGTGTAAACCTCAACAAGGGAATAGTTGACTGTATTATGGCATCCTGTACTGTGCAACACTACAGAGCCTTTCAGAAAGGATGAGGTAGATCTGTACATACTGACGTGAAAAAATGCTCATCACATATGAAGAAAAAAGCTAGTTGCCTCAAGAGAATATGTCAAAGTGGATAAATAGATTCTGTTTTATATGATACATTCTACACACATCTGTGTGCACAGAAAAAGCTATGTAGAATGGTAAACTTCAAATTTCTAACTGGTTTTGCTTCTCCATTACATTATAGAATAGAATTGGGGTAAGTCTGGCTAAAATTATTTTTAAAATTTATAATTTAAAGTATGAATTTTAATTCTTTTTCAAGGCATTAAAATGCATAATAAAAATGCCTTAAAGCAAATTTTAGTTAGAAAGTAAACAGCACATAGCAGGACATCTGAATGTAGGAAAAGTGCTTCCCATTTATTGACTGAACAGTATCCGCCCTGGAGTTCTAGTCTCTGCTTTCATACTAATATCAAACCTCAGAAAATAAAATCCACCTCAACTCCACTTCTGTTTTCATTCTCCCTAGAGAAACAAATTCAAGAACCCCTGAGCATAGTGGTGAGTTACAGAAAACATTAATGAATCCAGAAGAATTCCATCCCCAAGTTTACCCTGACCTCTCTGCAAGATGTCGTTGGGTTAAGGTGATCCACTCAGGGAAGCATCTGTTCCATTTGGCTTTCTGGGTTCCCTCTATGTTATGCAGGAATTTGATCCTTTTCACAAATGTTAAAAAAAGATCTCGATGGACATGGAATGTCTTAATTAAAATTTAATTAAAATTAAAATGTGATTTAAAAAAAACTCCTTTGCCCACTAGTCAGTCTGTATAGTTTCTTTGCCATCGAGTTCTTGTTTATCAAGAATTCGTTCTAAAGATATGATTCAAGAATATATGTTAGCTTGATGTTTCTGCCTGATTTAATGATTTTATGATTAAACTCGACACTGTGCTTAATAGGTGCCACTTTGATATCATTACTGGCCTACATCAATAAGTGATTTACTTAGTATGACAAATGTTTAAAAGAATAAGATCTTTCAAAACAACTTCAAGGCGACATCCTTGAGTGACTTTGTGGCGTTCAAATCATTGCCACATTTATGTTGAGCTACCAGCCCTAACCTATCCCAGCTACTCCAAATGTCTTAAGAAGTACAAGGCCTGTTATTTCCTTTTCACAGCTAGTTTAAGGGTAATGAGTGTGTTTGCTTCTAGCCTTCCCACAGTCCCTTGGGAGCCCGAGTTAACTGGGCCTGCTATGTTGGTAGCACGGACTTGGTGGGGCATAGCTGGAACCTGATCAGATCAGAATCCCCTCTGGCTCTTTAACTCCTGACCGCTTAATATTTATCCAAAGGATTCTCCAACCCCAGACAGAATGGGGCAAATGAGCAGTTGTTCTGTTTGATCTTCTATCATCTGGCTTGCCTACTCGGTAATTTCTATCACTCCTCACCCACCCACCCAAACATGGTTTAGAATGGGTTTTCACAAAGGTTCAGGGGGCATTAAATAGGAAGTTCCTACTTTTCATCCCAATCCTCTTCACTTTTGCCCAGGTGTCAGTGTATCTGCAGGGAATCCTCCAAAGCATTGAGATGAAAGCCCATAGAGGGAAGCTGTGTTGCTATTATTCTTGTTACCTGAACATTTCAGAGCTGATTCTAAATATGTGACTCATATTTGCAGAAAATCCCTTCATGATAACTAAGGATTAAACAGTAAAACAAACTGAGAAAGTTTAGGCTGTATACATTCCCAGATTAATATGTTCTGAAGCGTCATGGCTGAAGAACAGACTTCAAGCTCAGAGCACATTTCTGAGGCGTTGACAGGTTGTCCAGTAGGTGGCACAGTGTTAACACTTTGGTAATGTCTTTTTTGCTCAAAAAATATATTCTTAAACTTGGCTGAAAAAAAATCCCAGGATGGATTTTCATTGTATATAGTATTTAAACAGACCTTAGAACATTATTTTTGGGATCAAATCATTTTGAATTTATGTCTCTTCTTTTGGGATTATGTGTTAATTTTTGGTCCTGTTTATAATGCCCTCTTCTTTCAAAGATTTATATTATGCTCTTGTATTTATTTTTCTATTCCTCAGAAATAAATAAAAGCAAATATAAATTGAAAATGGCTTTTTGATATTATAATTACTTTTCACGAAATGTCTTGGAATATGCAGACTCAATATGACTGGCTTTAGGTTGCTGAAAACACTGGTCTCTCCTTTGCAACTAGCAGCTAAGCAGACAGTAAGAAGGTCATATCACAATAATTTATGCAAAAGCAAGTCATTCCAGTTATTTGGATATCTCTCGTAGGTGATTTGCCACATCTTGAACTCATCCCTTTTCCGATGATCCCGTTTCCCCACATCTTATTCTCCTCCTGTACGTGTATGTTTAGTCCAAATGTAAACGCTTGTTTACAATAACTGTGAATTCTAAAAGCATGAAAACCTTTCAACATTGCTTAAGTTGACAGCTCCATTCACTAATTTGTCTTTAAAAGGAAACTAGCATCATATAGAGACCATACAGTGAATAATGTCTAAACATGTCATTATCTTGAGAAATGACATTAAGTGTTCTCTACTGGGGAAAAAAAATAAGAGGAATCATTCCACATCATGTTGTAACATAAAGCATTAGTTAGTGAAAGAACATTAAAGGGTGAACTATGTCAGATACCCTGAAGCAAATCAGTGCATTTAATTATGTTGTCATTCTGACTCTCCAGAAGATATGTCAGCTTGGTGTTTCTGCCTGTTTTAATAATTCGATGATAAGCTCGGGACTGTGCTTAATCGATGCCACTTTGATATCATTACTAGCCTGCTTCAATAAATGGTTTAAAGTACTGTCCCATAATAGCATGGGGCCATGCTGGAAAGGTTAGTTAGCTTTTGGGTACTCCCTCTTGGATTTGCTTATTATCATAATAACGTCTAAACCCTGCTCAATGACTTTACATTAGCGTTACAAAGATGTAGAACTGTACTGGCTTTTCACTCCCCATCAACTCTACTTAGGACTCTATCAAGCCTTTAATTTAGTCACATGAACTGGGCAAATTCTGATATCACCTCCTTAGTTTTTATTTTTATACTTACCCTAAATTTATTCACCTGGATGACTTTCGATGAAAATAACAACTTCATTCTTAATTGACATTAGGTCATCCTTGTCAGCTTCCAAAACTATATATTATGAACAATTCAGAGCTTAATAATGATCAAGAATCAAACTAAGTAAGCCGGGTGTGGTGGCGCACACTTTTAGTCCCAGCACTCTGAGGAAAAGGTAAAAGGATCGCTGTGAGTTCAACACCAGCCTGACACTACATAGTGAATTCCAGTTCAGCCTGGGCTAGAGCAAGACTCTACCTCAAAAGAGAAGGGGGGGGGAAGAAACTAGAATATTCAGTATTTGAAAGGGTCTTATTCTCTCTTTCATTAGAGCTCTCTTCTCTCCAGTCTTTCCTTCCCTCCCTTCCCCTCTCACTTTCCTTAGTAGGAAAGGGAACATAAATATAGTAATCATGAGAACCATCTGATAAACAAGATATGCCTTTAATTATAACATGAGGTCTAAGCGTTCTTATTCTTCACTCCAGTCTCTAAGATTCCATCTGAATGAACAGTTCATCAGCTGAATTAACAAATGGCTTCTATCCAACCCCTCCATGTAAACATGAGAAATTAAGCTTAAATGGCTACCCAACATCCTTCTGTGTGAATAGCTGACAAAAATTTAACAGTTGGAAATTTTACACAATTTATTTCTGTCCTGTGCTTTCTTATTTTCTCCTCCTGAAAATAACTAAACTCAATGAAGTGCTTTTCTTACTTGAAAATGTTTTTTTTTTCTTGAACAGTTTTTAATTAACATCATCAAAGTTCTTTGAAAAGCAAAGAGGAAATGTATACACATTTTAATCTGAACAATCTCAGGAACAGAAATTTAAGTTCACACATGCATATACATAAAAATAATACTATGTGCTAGATTAAATTATTCTTATTATAATTATAATTCAGTTAACCAACACAACATAAATATATCACAAGTTTAATAATTGCTCAAAACCTAAAATGAAGCTTTAACAGATGCTTCTCTTACTATATAATATTTTGCTTGTATAAAGTGAGATACATCACATAAATAGCTTGTCCATGAATGTTATTAAAAATTGCATCAGGGCACTAATGAGCTAAGACATATCTGGGAAATTTAGGATGAATGGGATTTATCTATCATAAAACACCCACTATGATGACTGGTCCTTGGTAGATTTAGTGGGCTAATGATATCATACTAATAGCATTAATATTTCCAGTATTATATATTAAAAGAGTTTCTAAAAACATGGTATTCACTTCCATATTAGCATTTTTTTGAGCTGGTTCATTCATAGCTTTATTTTTTAAAATACCAGAAGATACAATCAAAGGTAGATGTTTGGAAGTGAGTTTACCATTATTTTACATTTTTAGTTCCTGCCTTTAGTTGATTCACTTGGTCCAAAAGAAGCCCAAGCATGGAGGCCTCTTGCTTTCATTCCAGCCCTCGGTCTTGTCAGATGACCAGAGGTGACATGAGGTCAGTTCCATGTCCACGGTGGCAGCAAAGCTCCAGTGAGGCTTCAGTAAGTTGACAGTTATTTCTGTTTATGTTTTTTTCTTTAAACTTTAAAACACTGTGTTGAGAATCCAGCAAAAATAATTGGTAATAGAAGCAAAGAAATTCCAGCCCCAGAAGCCCCATGAAGTCATCGCTGTAGCTCTTGCCAGCGCAGGGACTCTTTCAAACATGTCCTCAGGACCACAGCCAGGCTTCAGCTGCCCGGGGGTGACGCTTCCATCATTCCCTTGGCACATCATCGGGGACTCCAGCAGGCAGGGTCCTCTCAATGATACAATGCCAGCACTAGGAGAGGTCATACTAAATTCCTGTTAAACTTCACTCCTTCATCAAAATGGAAAACAATGGCAAACACACTTCCAAGTTTTTAACCTTATACATCTAGAGGCAAAATTTACATTGTATAGTTCAAATTCCTTTCATTGGTACCATCGAAATGATTTTGGTTAAATTTAACAAAACCAGCCCTCTTACATGGAGCAAGAAGTTAGAACCTTTCATCAATGTGATCCGAAAGAGAACAACATACTTGAAGGTCATGTTTTATTAAATGACCAAATAGAGCCCTTTATATTCCTGGCAAAAATATCCTGTGGAGTGGCATTTGTACAGGACCTGCAGATTCACAAAACTGACCAACATAATCTCAATAAGATCTTATCTGTTCCCCATTCTGCCAATTTAACACACAGCACACCCATGCATGTCCATGCAGAAACACCCAGGAAGACGTGCTGGTGGCCGCCTTGCAGCCTGGGACAGAGGGGACAGTTTGCAGAAAAGATGAGTTCATGTACAGCCTGGGAAAGCGGCCGCACGGCCGTTCCTGCTGGCCGGCATGAAATGAGCCCTGAGCGGCGTGAAATCACTGGCCGCAGGTGTGGGGACTCTCAGTGACATAAATATCTTTGCTGCTTAGCAGTTGGAGGGCGGCTGTGGGAAGATTTGCCTCGCCAAGTCTGCCTGCATAAAGAAATGGCCATTAGGCTCCACTGGAGCCAAGGCTCCTGATGAGTGATGTCCCGACTTCCAACTCCAAGACTCTTAAAGCAAAGTTTAGAGAAGGCAGTTTGAGGGTACTTGACCATTCTCAGAGAGAAAGAAGGGGGATCATAGAATGCCAAATGGTGTCTTTGGCTACAAACGCTTAAAAAGTGTGTGTTAAAATAAAAACACATCCATAAAATTATAAAGACAAATATTGAACATATTATAATACAAGTGACAAATTGTTAGCCATCAAACTAAATGAGGTATTTTAAAAATTACTTCCAAAAATGACTGAAATTATTATGAAAATATTCAATTAAAAGACCTCTAAGAATGAAAATGGGGGTGAAATATCCACACAAAAATTTTAAACTGCCTCACAATGAATGAGAGATGTAAATTAGTATAATAAAATGTACCATGTTTTTCTATTAATCTGGAAGTATTTCATTTCATTATTTTATTTTAATTTGTTGTGACAACCAGCCTTAACTCAGGAGTAACATTTGTACATTTCCTTTCAATTCTTTCAATTCTTCTACTTTATTTGCTAAAAAATCAAATCAAAATTTTCCTTTGTTTTAAAGGTATGATTCTCTGACATATAAATAAGTGTGTAATTAATTATACAGAAACCATCAACAAGGGAAACAATATAACCATTCATAACAAATAGGGACGAATGTATCTTCCTTTAGCTTCAAGCACATAATTTCAATTCTCTTGCTCTTTGATCTTGAAAAAAAATCAGTACTCAGTTCACTGCTTCATTTACAAAGGTATAATTTTATTTTGTTACTTTGGAGTTATAATCTAATTTGTGTCTATTGTTCAGCCAAGTAGAGTCACTCTGCATGGCAATCATATGTTACAACTTATAAACTGAGAAGAGATCGGAATTGTTGTAGTCATTATAAGGCTACAGTGAGTTTTGATGTCAAATTACTTGTCACTTTTCTTAATGAAATTGAATTTTTGCTGCCAATACTGACACAGTTTCTACTGAACCTTTCCTGGGTAATTATAAATAAGAAAAGTGAGGTTGAGTTAAATTGGCTTATAGAGGAATCATACTGTCTTCATTCTGATTCTTATACCTTTTCTATATGATAATGATACATATCTATTTTTAGAGCCATCTTTAACATTCGCACATACTTTTTAAAAAATTGAACATTTGGGCAAAAAACAGAACATATCATTCTAAGTTATCAAAACTAGCTATACCAGGCATTTTCATTTTGAATTTTGACTAGGAGCTTACTAATTAAATCCCTATTTTTTAAATTGTTAATAATTAGAAACACTGTATGAACAAGTCTTGTGATTGTACCCCTATTTCCCTTCTCCTGGCCCCCAACCCACTGAGGGCCCTCCTCAGTGGGATTGCTGGAATAGTACATGGGAGGAAGGGTTATGAATTGTACAAGCAATAGCCAGGTTTTGTGCAAGGGGGGGGAGGCAATGCCTCTGGCTATTCTCCCCCACCATGACTCTTACAATCAATCTGCCTCCTCTTCCACAAATTTCCCTGAGTTATGGTGGGTGAGTGTTAAGTCCACTTTACTATTGAGATCTCAAGAGTCTGTCTCTGGGTTTCTGCTTTAACTGTTCTAAGCTAGAGGATTCCTCTCTTCTGTTGGTTTTTGCTTGCATCTCTAGTGGCATTCATACCCAGCCTTGTTGACATGAAAGCTGGTTTAAGACTTGAATAAAATTAAATAAGGGATTAAATCTAAATAATATAGGATCATATGTATTTGTTTTCCCATGGAATTGTAAAGTCAGCTTAATGAGCATATAAAGATAAATTCAAAGGAAATGAACATTTGTCATATTGCTAGTCTAGATTGATAGTTTGCTAATTTTACCATCTCTCAAAGTGGATTATGTTTTCTCACAACTTTGTGATATCCACATGTAGTACAAAATTTTGGTATACAAGGTAAAGCACAATTGAATGAAATATTCCTAAAATCATGGGAAATAAAAAAATCTGTATTTCCAGGCTGGCCTAGAAATCCTAGTGATCCTCCCACATGCCTCCCACATGCTGGGATTAAAGGTATGTGCCACCATGCCTGGTGAAAGTGTATCTTTTTCTAATAAACTGCATCTGTTTTTGCTTCTGCTTAAAAGAAAATCAACACATGATATCGATGTAGGTATCTGTTAATGTGCAAAGACTTTAACCACAACTCAGCCCAGGTTCCCACTCTTAATTACTTCCACTTTCTAAAACAAATACTTCTAAACAGAATGAAGTCTCATTTAGCAGCCAAATAGCGCTATGTTGATGAATTCTTAATTCAACCACATTAATGAAGAAATTAAAGATGTGAATTAAACATCCCGCTCATAACCAAATAATGTTCTCTAATTTAAATACAATCTAAGCGACAATGATAATGTAACTTGTGCAATCCACTGTATTATTTCTGGAGAGCCTTTCTCTCTAAGTACAGTATTCAAGAAACTTGCAACAAAATTCCTGATGTTCTTCTTTCACTGGAGAAATTCATCTGGCAAGCTAAGGCTTTACCACCAGAGTTTCTGGTTCAGCATGTCTTGAGCAAGGTTAAAGTATTTTCATTTCTAGCAAGTTCCAAAGTGTTGCCATGCTGCTGGCCCAGGACCATTGGAGAATCACCAGACTAAATGAACAACCCTCGAGCCATCTTGAATTGGGTTTTCCCCAATCAGACATTCACAAAGTTAAACAAATGCACAAAATGTTTATAATGGGGATAAGCAGGTTTTAAAATTGACAGGAGATTCTCCAGATATTACTGTTTGTCTCCATAGATTTAGAGGGTTTTTATTTTCTTTTTTGCATGGACAGTGCTGGCTTCCTCAATCACAAAAGTTAACTGCCAACACCTGTGTTACTAATTGCCATCTGTGCTCTCTCAACCCTTGCTAATAGGAGAACATGTCAAAGAGCTCTAATGAATTTGAAAATGTGCTACTTGTGGATGGTCTGAAGCACTCTTTACTTTTAGGAAATTATAGACCTCCTGCCTGATAGATTATATTCATCCAATAAAATGATATTAAGTCAACACTTTTGTATGCATTTGTGGCATTCAAGTTGAATTAAAAGGTGAAAGCAGTCACATAATAGATGTAGTTTCTGAGAATGAGGGGAGAACACTGGCCAGCCTGCTGAGTCTCCCAATCATCTAGCAGTTCCAAAAGGGATGAGACCGTCTGATTATTTTGATTTAGAAATCCAAGATACTCTGAATATTTTGATTCATAAATTCGCAACCTCTGTCCGCAGGGACTTCCTGTGTAGATCCCTTAACCTCTCAGTCTGTTTCCTCATTTCCATAATAAGAGATGATTATGTCGACGTGCACCATAATTAACTGAGAATAAATAATATGAATGAAGTGGAGCTCATTTCAGAACTTAGCTGGTTAAGATACAAATAATAGTCAAAGGACCCATTAGTGTTCAGTAAAAATAAAAAATAATCATAGATTCAGAAAGTTGGCTTCAAATTTACTTTCAACCATCGGCTACATGAAAGACCTCAGGTAAGTGTCTTCATCTCTCTGTAATGTAGTCACTTCCTCTATGGGATAAAGACACTGTGTACCACACAGAATAGCTCTACATGTTAATGACATGAAGCCTAGACATCAGATCTCTAAGAATTTGAGTTCCTTCCATGATAGACACAAAGCATACACTTTAAAAACTATAATCATTCTACTACTATTCTATAAATCAGATTCTATGTAAGCTATAATAAATTATGATTAGAGCATTCACCACTCTATGAGTTGCTCTCTAATAATTTGTGATAAATGTCTTTGCTTACAAGAAGCTTCATAGGAAAAAAACCCTTAAGTCTTTAGCAAAGTTCATTTGCTTTTCATTTATTTTTATAGACCATTCCAAGTTGTCTCAGAAATTTAGAGTATTATAAATACAATATTTAATGTGATTATAAATAAACTTTGAAATTAATGATGAGGGTTGGGGGCTCAGCAGTTAAAGGCTCTGACTTGCAAAGCCTGCCAGCTGGGGTTTAATTCCCCAGAACCCACATAAAGCCAGATGCAAAAAGTAGTGCATGCATCTGGTGTTTGTTTGCAGTGGCAAGAGACCCTGACACACATGCATACACATGTGCATACATACACACACACGCGCAAGTGAATAAATAAAATAATTTTTATAAATAAAATTATTGATGAATCTAGTTATGAAGGTTAATGCTTATAAATGTCAGCACTCAGGACGCTCAGGTAGGAGGATTGCCATGAATTCTAGGCCAGCCTGGGCTTCAGAGTAAGTTCTAAGTCAGCCTGAACTAGCACGAGATTCTGCTGCAAAAACAAAAAAGAAATCTGGGCTGTAGAGATAGCTCAGCATTTAACGCACTTACCTGCAAAGCCTAAGAACCCGGGGTTCAATTCCTCAGCACCCAACTAAAGCCAGATGTACAAAGTGGTGCATGCATATGGAGTTCATATGCAGCAGCTATAGGCCCTTAGGTGTCCATTCTCTCTGTCTGTCTCTCTTCTCTATCTCTCTCTGCTTGCAAATAAATGACTAAAAATATTTGTAAACAATCATACATATAATTTACTTAATTTTTGCCTAAGGCAGAATATTCTGCAATGCAGCATTATTACCAGAATAAATATGATTTACTTGATTAATACTTTTCATTGAGAAAATAAACTAGAAACTTCTATATTTGTTAGGAAGTCAATTTCCAAAACAAGCATTCAAAGTGCTCTTTTGGCCAAAATCTTCTGAGAGAAAATAAAGCTAGTTTCTACTTTGAAAACAGTTGGTTTTAAATTGAAATTTTTTGCTGAGCTGTCTTAAAAGTTTTCTCATTTTGTTTTGATTTTGTCCTGTGTACTAAAAGGTCCCAAAGGACCTCAAATTTGTTTATTTATATGCTTTGGGATTAGGAAGCCTGGTAGCTCTCGGATACCCTATTAAGATCTTCTTTTTCCCAGATAATAATAGATTTCTAAAACTTGAGTGTCTATGAGTGAATGACTCCCCAAATTGGATTTTTAGCAATGTGCAAGGTAAGACTTCATCATTACTTGTCTAAAAACCAATATTGTTGAAGACAATTTAAGAGATTAAAGAAAAGGATTTTGTGTGTGAATCTTATGAGGTGGCTCTGTGGTCTGCTTTTATCTGAGCCAGCATGGCACTGTGGTGCCCTTCTCTGTCCTCTGTCATGGCAGAGTCCATTCCCCAGAAGCAAAACTCCATTCTCTTTGGTGAAAGCTAGGTGATCCTCAAGTGAAAACATTCAATCTGCTTTGCTAAAGCTCATGTTCACCTTTCCGGGCAGGTGGGCAATGCCCTCGAGAATGACCGAGACAAATGGATGCCCATTTCCCTGGCATCTCCTCCATTGTGCCTCAGCTGAGTCTGCCTCTTAGCTTGCTGATCTCTCCTATCATGGTTCATTTCTGCACGTAGCAGTTGAACATAACAGAATTTCTATCATCAAAAGATGAGAATCACAGGGGATTTTTTGTTTGTTTTCCTTTTGAGTAATTATTACCTCTTTTCAGTTAAGGATCACTTTGTTTTTAAAACTGGAACAATGTGCACATGTTTCCTTCTATTTTTTTCTTCTCTGTGGGTAAAGATCTCAACAAAGAGTTACATTTAGCTGGACTACTCCCCAGGAACTTAATAAGTTGTTTCCTTAGCAACACCTCAGACACACCCACTGCCTCAAAATCTTGAGTGGGGCCGAGACACCAGAACCTAACAACTTCTACAGGCTTCTACTGTACATTAAGGCTTGAGAAGCCCTAATTTCCAGTCACCAAACAGTATCAAATACCTCCCATGCCCCTAATGTGTATTCAATTTGCATTTGCCTGTCCATATTATCTAGGTGACTTTAAAAAATATTTATTTGCAAGTAGAGAAACAGCAAGAGAGACAGAGAAAGAATGAGTGCACCAAGGCCTCCAGCCACTGAAAACAAACTCCAGATGCATACACCACTTTGTCATTGGCCTTCACGTGGGTACTGAGGAATCGAACTCAGATTATTAGATTTTGAAAATTAAGAAAAACAATTTGGAGTAGATTAAAGTTGGCATGCAGTTACTAATTTTCCCACTGAAAAAGATGGACCAATATGATTATCTTACTTAAGGAATTATCTGTCAGGCGAAATGCCTTAACCACTGAGCCATATCTCTAGCCCTCTGGGTGATTCCTCATATTTTCTGTAATGGTTTCATACCTATAGTTAAGGAGGTAAGTTTTAGCAACTGCCTGTTTGTTTTTTTATAATGAAAATCACAAGCAAAACTTCTTACCTTACATGCAGTCATTAATTCTGTGTGAAGACATTCTAAATGTGCAAATCTGATTAGAATGATTGCCTTATCATTTCTGTTTTATTTGCTTTCTCATAATTAAAGAGTACAAGAGCTTAGTAAATGGCCAGTAAGACTGCCTTGTTTAGAATACCCCATCACATAATCAGGAAGTCTGTGGTTGGAAGGGACCTAGTCCAGTTTCCCATCCAAGTTATGCTAGATTAAAACATTTAGTTAATGGCTATAGTCAGTCATTTTTCTCATTGCTGTGATGAATACATGACGGGAAGCAGGCTAAGGGAAGAAGGGTTTATTTTGGCTTACAATTCCAAAGGACAAAGTCCATCATAACAGGGAAGACATGGCAGCAGGAACAGGAGGCAGCTGGTCACATTCAGTCTACAATCAGGAAGCAGAAGGTGATTAATGCTTGCTGGTAGCTTTCTATCTCCTTTTATTCAGTCCAAGACCCAAGCCCATGGAGTGCTGTCACCCGTAGTTAGGTTGGTCTTCCGACTTCAATTAACTTAACCTAGAAACTCCCTCACAGACATTTTCAGAGATTTGTCTCCCAGGCAATTCTACATCCTATCAAGTCAGCAGTGGGTGTTAACCACCACAGAGGCAAAGCCAAAAACAAACCCAAATGGTTTTCTTTAAGCTTTACCTGAAGCCTAGAAAAAAGAGGGAGTCAAGTGGAAACTATATTATCTTTTAGGTTGATTCTAAAAATAAGATGTGCCCAGTGAGTTTAAATTTGTTTGTGTGTGTGCTTTATGCAGCAGAAGACCTGAGGGGGTGGGGAAAATGGAGAGGACTACATATCTATACAATACCTAATCCTAGTTTTTTTTTCAATTTTTTATTAATTCATTCATTCTCTTCTGTGGCCTATTTTGGCATAAGTACAGTCTGTTTGAAATTAATCCCCCCCCCCCACTCCTGGTATCCAATTTGTGAGAAGTAGAATAGTCTTAGCTAGTTGTTTCTGCACTGAGTTCCTAGTTTGATTTTTAGCATATAAATAGGAAAGAGAAACCCAAATTCCCATTTCTAACCACCTTTATAGAAGTTACTCTTCAGTGAAGTTGGAGGAAGTTACTTCAGGGTTCCTAGGTGCCAGAATTTGAAAGCCACCTCTCTACCATCTTTTCACCTGCATACCTTCATTCCAGGTGTCCTTGAAAAAGTTAATTTAGGGCAGGAAAATAAAGGCCTTGAGTAGCACATAGCTATTACCATAACAAAGAGGTTTTAAGATCAGGCCCCTAGCCAGGTCTTAGCCCCTTTGTCTAAGCATGTATTTCCCACAGGGCTAATTTGAGATAATTCAGTGACTCTACCCACCAGACCATTTAATTCCTATTTACAGTCATCACTTGCCATTTGTTTATTTTCACACAAAATTCAATATAAGCAGAATCCAAGTTTAATTCAAAAAACTTGCATCAAAATGTAAACACATTTAATGCTTTAATTGAAATGTGTTTTAAAATTTTCCACTCAGTTTTACGTGTGGCCACTTTTTTCCTTGACTTCTGTTGATGAAACACATTGTATTTGTTTTGGGTAAAAAAAAAAAAACGCATATATGCATTAAACTGCTCTCATGCCAATATTTGTGCTTACTATAAGTATATATTTAATTTTTTGGGATACATAACAAATGACAATATAGATTTGAATGGTCTTTAGTGCGTATATTTGTCATAAGATTCTGTGAGAGGTAAGCAGGGGAAGGTGGGTTTCATGAAGCTAGGAGAATTGGTTTATAGAGCTGAGAACTGAGAAGATTGGTCTATGGAATAATTACATTGAAACCTCATTTGGATTTTTTTCTGCCATTCTTTCTTAGCACCTGATTCAATTTCAAGACTATTTCTACTCCCCTCCCCACCCAGACCCCCTGTGGGTTTGCCTCCCCTCTATGGGCTTCCTTCTTTCTTGCCTCTCCTTTTTGGTCAATGTTCTGCCTGCTGGGTGTTCATGGGTTCTCAGCCAAGAAACAACTCAACTTAAAACAGCTTCATATGTCATTCCTTGGGTCAAAATTAGTTTGTCCCTAAACTAATTTAGGGCAGCACAGAAGTCGCAAAATTTGACTATACTTCAATAATATTACAATGATAGTGTAAGGGAATCAACGGAACCGATGCGAAATAGAAGGTAGAATTTATTGTTTTTGTTTTCCCACACACACACTTTTTTTTTCCCAAACAGTGTTAAAAATTAAAACAGGAAATTTGTGGTGCAATTTTCCACAATATCACTGCGCATGGCCTGCCTTTGTGTTTTGTTGGAATATATTTATGATGTATTGTGGCGATTCCTCATTGGCCTCTGAGATTTCATTTCTTTCTACAGTTTTATAATTACATCTGTGAACTACATTTTTAACACCTAATCACCATTGGGGCACTCTTAAGAGATGTAATTAGAAAGCCCATCAGACATTCTTTCTTAAATCTATTGCTAATTAGTACTAATTCATTTTTTTGTTGCAACTTGCTACTGGTATTATGAATGAAGCTTTAATTATAGAGCGGATCTCATTGAACCGGCATCCCCATTGGTTTAAGTGTCTTTCTTTAATGTGTGAGTTATCCTTATTCAAGATAATTGTCAAACCTCGAAAGGATAATTCCACTTACCTGAAAACAGAGCCCAGCAATTAAGGTGAGATAGGTCTGACTTCCTCTCCTCCCCACTTCAACTTATTTTCCTTTTCTGAACTCAAACTAGACCACAGGGAACCTTCCTACCAGGGATGGCAAGTAAAACACAAGCAAGAGCAATACGGTTCATTTCATCTCCTTTTTTTCTTCCCTTTGGAAAGCAATTTCTTCATTAGAATATTTACACAGATAGATGTTTGCAATGTGTTGTTTATTTTAGAGTACTATTACACCAGTGTTCTCATCACCCTGCTGGGAAAGCTTATGTGACTTTCTAGTCTCTCTCTCTCTCTCTCTCTCTCTCTCTCTCTCTCTCTCTCTCTCTCTCTCTCTCTCCCCTCCCTCTCTTCATCCCTCCCTCCATTCCTTCATTCCTCCCTCCCTCTCACCATTCCTCCCTCCCTCCCTCCTTACCTTCCTCCCTCCCTCCTTCCTTTCCTATTTCAAGTTATTCCCCCAGAAACAGGTTCTTCTTGATAATTAGCTTTGGCTATGCCACTGAGACATGCTCAGGTCAATGAGATGTGAGTAGCCACATCTCACCATGTCTGAGCAGAGCTTGAAATGCTCTATCATGATTGGGTTCCTCTGGCCAAATCACTCTGACATAAGAACATGAGCCAGATGGGTGCCCATCATGCAGGTGACACCCCCCCACACACACACAGAAAGAGCTCCACTGTCCCACAGCTCCCTCCCACGTGAGCAACCTTCATTGTTTATTCTTTTTAATTATTGAGTTATTTAAGTTATTTGCTATATATCAAAACTAATTAAAATCTGACTAACCCTGCTAGACTCATCTTCCATGGGTTCAAAATTCTAACAGCAATAATAGTGCTTATGTGGAAAGTCTTTTGAAAGGATCAAGGGAGGTGTATTGCATCAGCACTCAAAATTAAATCAATTTTGAGTCTTCAACCCTTTTCTCCTATGCATATAAAATGTACTTTTACAAAAACAATGAAATTGTGTGATATATGAAGTACTTTAAAATGACATCACACAGTCATGTAATTAAATATTCCAATAGAGAATTAATAAATTTATTTTTCAAGGGATATATAAATGCAAAAAAAGAATATGTACTAACAGAAGCCTATACGATGTTCTGATACGTGTGAGTGTTGTGAAATACTTAAATCCGATCAAACATACCTTTCTCCTCCAATATTTACACTTCTTTAAGATAAAAACATTCACACTACTTTTGTCTAGATGTTGAAATATCAGTGCATAACACACAGGAGTTCTTGCTCCTGTCTAACTGTATCTTGGTAACAACTGCTTCCCCAGTCAGTCTGCCTCCTCCTCCTCTGCCCCTCTGGTAACCACCACTCTGCTCTCCAGTGGTTCATACAAAATCAACCATTTTACATCTCACATAGGAGTGAAATCCTGCAGTATTTGTCTTTCTGTGCGGCCTGTTCACTTAACAAAATGCTCTGAAATCCCACCCACGTTGTCACCAATAAGATTTCATGCTTTTTATGGCCAAATAGTGTTCAGTTGTATATAGATGCCATGTTTTACTTATTCATTCATCAATTCAAGGTTTGTGTGCATGGCTTTTGTGACTAGCACTCAAGTGAATATGGGGAGTGAAGATGTCTCTACCAAATATTAATTCCTCTTGATATATGCTCGGTAGTGCGGTTGACTATATATAGGATGACTTGAGGGAAAATGTAGTGCATGGATAAGATATTAGCATCCTCTTCACAAATGCACCGCTGCAGCAGCTTTGCAGGCCTGCATAAGAACGTTAGGATGGAACTTATCATAGGACTGTCATACATGACCATCACTCTGCTATTTGTCCTTTTAAGAAAATAGGTCTTATATTATCTTTTTCAATAGACATAGTTTTAATTGGATTTAAAGATGACTTTCTGTACACCTAAAATTTAAATCAAGGAAATAACTTTTAAGCAGAGTTCCAAAATGTTTCTTTGATTTTTGTTTCCTGTTTCCATGGGATTAAGCGGTTTACTTTTCTGTCAAAGGTGTGTCCCTGTGTATTGAGGGAGGGGTGGAGTACGTGGTATAATATACTTTACAGTGATGTTTGCTGCTCCTCTTAAACCCTGAACACTGGCTGTATCCATATAGCTTCATCATTTTTCTGCTGTAAAGAGGCAAACCATAAGTAAACTGTAGTCAACCCAGTGACAGGAACTGTGAACCTCCATATCATTTAACAAAGTGTTAATTGATTGTGATATAAGAAAATTACTCATAAAATATCTTTTTTATATTTTAAAATTCCTTTAAGTTATGAATTTATTTTAATGGGATTCTCTTTTTATACCTGCCCAAATTATTTCAACACTCATCTTGTCAATGCTTATTGAAAATGACGCTAACTTAGTAGTTGATAGAGCCCATCTGGGAGCCTTTGGCTAGCTGTATTTCCCATAACTGTCTGATCTAGGAGTGTTTTGGGATCAAGGTTTGTAAGCATTAGCCTCCCCACTCACACTGAGGGCAGGAAGGTTAAGAATATCTTTGAAGAATTCAAGATTTGGTCTGAATTATCTTTGGTTTATATACTTTTGTACATTTGCTTCTAGTAGAAAGAAATCATATAGTATTGCATTTTCCAGTTGCAAATTGTCAGAATAGTGCAGCCTTTAACAATGAGTGTCAGCTATAGCCTAACCAATGTCACCTCATTGGCTAACTCTAGAATTGACACGTTTCCATGAGAAGCAACATCAGAAGCATCACTGAAGCAGTCATAGAAATCTCTTCAGTAAAGTTAACTTGAAAGAAAATCTAAACAATTTAAATTTAAGTCAAATTCATTCTTAACTAGGGTTGCTAGTTTATATACATTATTTGGTCATGATATATAGTAAGCTCCACGTATATCTTCCAAAGGACTTTAGAATTTTCCTGTATTGAAAACACACTAAGAAAGGTCTGCTGGCTATCACCTTTCTGACCAGGTATTTCAGGTGCAAGGAATACCTGCCTATTAGTCATTACAATTGACCTTGGGTAATAAAGTTACCCAGTTTATAAGAAATGAGTAGTCAAATCTCTTACCACATTTTAGATTTGATCCCTATTGAAGTTTGCGGGTGGTTAAGGTGGGCTCCACATCAGAACTAAAAATACTTAGTAGCCCAGACCTCTTCAACAAGGAATCTAAAAGAATTTAATTATTTGGAAATAACTGTAAAAATATTTCCTTAAAAAGGTAGAATTCTACAATGATAGTGAGTAAATATATTTACCAAGTAAAATGATCAAAAATATTTCAACATATTTAACAGTCTTCAAATAGAATATTTTCAATTTAAGAGGCAATAAACCTTTGCCAAACTCTGTATTGTTTTCTAAAGAAAAAAATTGAATTCTCATAAAGGAGCAGATTAATTAAAGAGAAAAATCATTGACAACGTATTTTATGGCTATTAATATCTAATGTTTATTTTAAATATCCATGTGTCTAGAGTAAATAAAAAATTGGAAATGATACTAGACTTTTATAAGAACTATTTCAATTTGTGTCTGCCTCTATGCACTGAAAGTTCTTAGTCAAGTTATTTGATGAAATCATTTCCTTTACACATAAATCAACTTAGATACAAAATGGAGACAAAATACCTATTCACATCTGATTATGAGGATGATGCAATTTGTATGAATTGCCTAACTCTTATCACATATTCGGTTCAATTCCTTTAGCTTTCCCCATCATACGCCCTTGAAAAAAAGTCCATTGTAATGCATTTTAATCTGGCTAAAAATTACCATATACTTTTGTGTATCAGTCAACCAGGATAAAAAGATAATATAATATATAGATTATCTTGCTGTACATTAGGCCCCACCTATATCTTCCAAAGGACATCAGAACTTTCCTGTATTGAAAATAGAGACTAAGGAAAAATTTCTACTCTCTATCACCTATCTGAACAGTTAGTCCAAGTCCCAGGAAGACCAGCCCTTTAGCACACCTGCCCACTTGTCACAGCAGAGAAGCAATAAACTTATATTAAAGTTAACATGCTCTTGGAGGAAACCATAGGTAGCTAGGGATTCTGTTAGAGAAAGATGCATCTCCTATTCAAGTTAACTCTTAGTCAACAACTCAGCTATCCCATTCCAGCTCATGGACTTTGCATAAATTCTAGCTTGCTTTCTATACTGCCACCAAGAGCTCTTATCACTGAATGCCTCCACCACAGGGAGGCAAGGAGATGTCATGGGACTGTGGACCAGATGTTGAGAAGCTTATGCTTGGCCAAGCTTTGTTTCATGTCTATAACTTCTTTATGTACTTAATTGCTAAAAACTAGTGAGGTAAATTACATAGAAGTTTCCCACAAAGTCCAAGCTTTCCCTAATAAAATATTTACTTCACCTGAAAACTTAAATTGTCTTTTTGGAATTGGTACTATCACTTCAGATAAGGGTCCTTCAGATTAGATCTTAGAATAGTAGGTTTTTGGACCACGGTAGGAAACAACTGTTATGAAAACTGTTTGCATCACCAAGTTTGACGTTGGGAGATCCATTTTAGCTGCCCATGCCTGATGTCATTAATCCCACTTAATCTCTCTGTTTTCCAAGGAAATCCAGTGAATTTTACAAAACTTTGGAAATACTTGCACAACTAAGGCAAAAAGGATAATTTCCAAGTGATTCAAATTTCCGGGAAATGGATGCTTAATAATTTAATAGCAAAGAATGAAAGTTTGTAATGATTACATCCCATTTGATGGTATTTTTTCTATGAATAAATATGTATGGATGGAGTTTGAAATGCAGAAGTAAGTTGGTTCCTGTAAGGCCCTAGATAAAACGGTGAGAGGGCTGGGAGATGTGCTTGTTAAAGATATGCATGAAAGCAGTTCCCATTTGGCTATTCTGTGCAATGTATAAAGACTCCATAAAGGCAAGAACTGCTCTAGACTCAGTAAATATTTTATGAGTGAATTTAAAAATACAATCAATGGTCTCTGCCTCATCCCAGCTCACCTCCATTTCTGCAAAGGTAATTGTAAAAGGTAAATGTTCAATTCACAGTGAAGTTATAGGAGGAAAAAAAAGGAATCACATAAGAACCTCGGCTGGTTGACAGCCAGTGAGCATTGATACAACAGAACTGGAGATCAGCAGCTAGAAATTGTCCTGCTTAGTGGATGGGCCAATAATAATGTTTGTCAAATACTTGAAGAGCACTGTAAAATGTTGAAAAAATTATTTATTTATTTATTTGCAAGCAGAGAGAGGTAGAGAGAAGAGAGACAGAGAGAATGGGCACACCAGGGTCTCCAGCCACTTCAAACAAACTCTAGATGCATGTACCACTTTGTGCATCTGGCTTTACATGGGTACTGGGGAATCGAACCCAGGCCATTAGGCTTTGCAGTCAACAGCCTTAACTGCTAAACCATCTCTCCAACCCATAAGACGTCTTTTTATTTAACCTTATTTATTCAGTTCAAAACACCTTCTGTCTTCAGACATCCTCAAAATCACAGCCAGGGCCGGGCACAGTGGTGCACGCCTTTAACCCCAGCACTTGGGAGCTAGAGGAAGGAGAATTGCGTTGAGTTCAAGGTTACTCGGAGACTACATAGTGAATTCCAGGTCAGCCTAGACTACAGTGAGACCCTACCGAGATAAATAAATAAAAACCACAGCCATATAGACTTCCTGGGAGAGATTAGGAAAGGTCAAAGAGGACAGGAGGAACCGTGGCATGGTTATTACTGCCCCACGTATAACGGGCTTTAGAGGTCTTGCTGTAGAAGTGAAACAACTAGGGAAGTCCTTTATGTAAGGCAGGGCAGCAATTTAGAACATGAACATTCTCCATGGAATTTAGAATGGAGCTTTAATTAGGATGCTTCCATTTGAGAAATGTTGAGAAGTTTGAGATATTTGAATTGTAGGATTCCTTCCAGTTGCATCAGTTAATGAAAGTAGCTGTACCTTTTATTGGATGGATATAAGGCTAAAATAAATAAGATATTGTACAAGGATTGTACCTTAGTGTCTCTATTTTAAAAGCCTATTTGTACTCATAGAATTGATTTGTATATGTGCATTTAACTCTGCACAGATATTTTATAATTTGGCGTCAAAGAGTTTATAGTTTGTATCATTCAATAAAATGCCACCCAGGAAGTTTCCTTTGTAAGAAAGGAGAGTGCTTTGCACACATCAGTTTCTGTGACAGTGAACTTTCAGGACAAGAGTAACAACATATTTAATTCAGTCATATCTTCATAAGCGTTTCAGTAGCTAGACAAAGTGTAACAAAGACCTACAATCTCTATGTCAGTATAATAAAGAAATGTTAATAATCCTGAAACACTGGCCCTTTTCTTCTAATGATAAAAAATCACATTCTTAGAAAATCTTAGAAATCAATGGAAGCCAATTATTAGTCAAGCTTGGCTGCCCACCCCTTGAGTACTGTCTGTATATTACTATGAGTAATATAATTAGAAACAACAGCTAACTTAAATGAAGTTAATGAGAGGCATCCTTTTTTCAGGGATTCTTAGAACCTTTAGTATAGTAATATACTTAGGTATTTCCAGGGATAAGCTTATGGTATTCCACAATTCTCAAACTTTGTTCCCATTAATGTTTTCTCTTTGCTATTAAATGAGTGTTCACAGGGATCACAGGGATTGAAGAACACAATGAAGATGCTCTTTTCATTTATTTTCTATTAGTGGATCAAATGAATCCTAAGTTTATATATAAATTGCTTTTCTATAGCTGTTTACCAAATGTATTTTTTTGTATTTTATTGAAACCCAAAGACTATTTTGAAGTGAGCCACACCTTTAATTATATCTAGTCATAACTAATGAAGTAGATATGCACAAAGAACAATAGCATATTAAGTGTCATGTGTGACATTGAGCATACTCTGGGGTTACAATATGGACACCTGAACTATTTTTTTTTTCATTAAACCACGGTGATACCTCTTCCCATATTTTCCATATACCCTCTCAACAAAAGTACATATAAAGAAAACTTGAACATGCTTATTATAATGAAGGGTATTCTAGCTTCTATAAATAAAAGACCACATTCTTTTTTTATGGTTGTTTTTGAGACATACTCTCAGGTAACCCAAGTTGATCTCAAACTCGCTATGTTGCTAATGATGGTCTTAAACTTGTTCCTCCTGCCTCCATCTCCCAAGTGTGTGGTCTCCAGGCATAAGCCACAATGCCCAGCTTAGAAGCCCATCCTGAGAATTTAATTTGTCTGAAGCTGAGCTTCTTTCTTTCTTTCTTCTTGTGTAATGGTATATATGTATGGCTAAGAGCATGGCCATTGAAATCAGTTCACTTAGACTTCCTTCAACGCATTCACTGATTCCAACATCTTCAGTGTTTTCCACTCAGACCCACCCTTTCTCTCAATGTTTGATTACTGAAGTTCAGCTTAACCTTGAGACAGCATTGAGACACATGAAATAAGTACATGATGATTAAATTGATCAAATTTAAACAGTTCTTATCTCTTCAGTGGGACATATGGTTCAAGACAGTGTGTTTAGGTCGCCTTGCCCTTCCCTCAAATTAATTTTAGTTAATCAGATTTTGTCTAGTTATCCATCAACAGTATCCACTTGGATATAGACACATTTTTGAATTATACATGCTCCAAACCATTGTTCTAAGATCTCCTCATGTCTGGGCCAGTTAATACATATTGAATGTGCAGAGCACACATCTTGATTTCTCTCATATCTGCCCCACTGCTACTTGTTCTTGTAGCAGGATGTGGGTGGAATGCTCTGACAAATAGGGGTACAAAGGAGCAACTGCCTCTGAGATGCCACTGAATAGCTTTGGGCTTTGAACCAAAGCTAAGAAATGTTAAAGACCTCAGAAATTCCTCTTTTGCTCCATGGAGAAGAAATTTTTAAGTAAAAGGGCAGCTCATTCTCATGACTATAGACTTTTTTGACTGGGGAGATTAGAAATTGCATCAAGCTAAAAGAGCATTTTCTAAAATATATTCAATAAATGGGCTGTTAGTTTCACTACATAAGCAAAAATAAAGTTTCATGGTCACACAGGTTTGTGGAATGAAAAGTTGAATTTAGTTCAGGAAAATTAGGGTCTTTATTATTTAAAGTTTTATTATCTAACATAAGTATAGGAAAGGCTTAATTTCCTAAACTAATTTGATCATGGAAATCTTATGTTATACTATTTCTCATGGGATTACTATTTTTATGTAAAACACACTGCTGGAAATGCTGACCCATGAGAACAGGCACATTATTTTCAAACACTGACATTTCATAGCCTTTCCACAGAAAATAAGAATAATGTAGCTTTGTCATTCAATTATCTTTAAATAAAGATAATTCTGTGCAGCCATTGTGATTGAATTAGTGAATCAGACTCTAATACTAGCAGGAATAATTCTCACCTTTGCAAACCAGGGATCCAGTTCCAGAAGGGAGACCCATTTGTGGAGACAGAGCGGTGTAGCAGATTCCATCTTCTCGTTAATAATTGAACTTTTGGCAAGTTTCCTCATTTCTGTTTCTGAATTTGGTTCCACAGTCAGGTTTCTAGACTCCGCAAGGTTCTGGTGTTTGAAAAAGTAGAGGATCCAGAGAGCCCTAGAGGTTCTAGGAAAAGTGGGTGTCATCAAAGATGATCCCTGATTTCTCATTCAGACAGTTTGTGAATAATTGTGCAAGTGTCTGATGTGAGGAAAAATAAGAAACTGGAGAAATAAATAATGATTCTAATTTATTAGTATGGTGGTAGAGAGTTCTATGTGTCATTAATTCATTACCACACAAATAACCAGTGTTATGAAAAATAGTAAGAATGATTCTTAAGTGCTAGGTGAGATGCCAGAGATACATAAATATCTTCAAAAGTCATTCTGAGTGGGTCTTGGCATTGGATAAGGTTTTGGGGATGTGTAGAGAGTGATGTATAGGCATGACATGTATGCAAAGAGACAAAGGCATGACTTATTTAGTAGATTTCCTAAGCTTTTCTAGCTTTATTTCACTTTGTGAGAGGCTTTGTGTTCTGGCAAAACTGTTGTACTTACTCTTTTTTCCCATCACTGCATCTTAATTTGATTTTCTACCTATAGCAAGCCTTTGCTTTTCAAAATTCCATTTGGTTTTCAAATTTTACCTCAAAATATGTGCCTTTCCTTGCTTCTCCCAATTGGTAATTACCTTGATTTGTAATTTCACAATGTTAGTGAACTTTAATTATTTTCTGTGCCTTAGTTTATCATCCATACCTACTCGCTACCTCTCCTGGATGCTCAGTTCCCTTACACAATTCATCTCAACACACTCGCCTCCATTCTCATGCCTTGTAGTGTCTTAGCATATAATGCATGTATTTGTGTGTTTATTGTGCTGAGTGGACTTGAAATAAATCATACATAATGAATAATAATTGGCACATAAGATACCAACCTGTAAATCGAATGGAACTTACTGTTTCAGGGGCATTTACATTAGGCACACATTTTAGGTTGCAAAGTGAAATCTGTTAAGTGTCACAATGAACTTAGCATAAGACGTAATGATACTGCTTAAGGTTTAAAAATAACCACTCACTCCTACTTGAAATATAGGTTCCACACAAATCCTACTAGTGAAAAAGTAATAGATCTTGACATTCCACCCTTCATCTCTCCTGTGTAGCATTAGCTGCAAAGCCATGGGGTGCGGCAAGAAGCGTGTTCTGACTGTTACACTCTTGGGCATGAACAGTATGATGAGTTTCTGGGTGATGTAGTCATGCCTTGCTGTGGTAGAAGTTTGTTCTCAACAGAAACTTGAAGTTCAATGGAATTATTTGTAAGGAAAAAAACATATTCAGGGTTCGACTTAGCTACTTTGAGTTTTCATCGGTTGCATGCATGACATGTGTAATGAACTCCATAGTGGTTGCTCTTTGTTTCTTGGTATTTCTTTATTTTAGTCTTGATATGCAAAATAATAACTTTGCAATGTTTTAAGTGTCTTTTAGACTACAACATGGCCGACAGGAAGGACAATGGAACATACACCTGCAATTATGTCACAGGCAGGCCGTTCTTGTTTGAATGTTTATTATTTAGGGTGGTATGTATTTTACATGAACTTTATTTACATATTTACATGTATTTTATTTAGGGTGTCATGAAACATGGATCTTCTTCAAGTCAAAAAAGAAGAATAAAAAAAGATATTAGAACTAAAATAATTTAAATCTTTGTTACTTATATTTTTCTAGGACAAAGAGGGATCTTCATCAGCCAAAATGAAGCTCCGTATAACACTCCGGGTCGCGGCTCTCTTCGTTCTTCTGAATGTAAGTAAAATAAAATTATCCTAAGCTATGTTCATTGAGAATACGAAACAGAAAGCAATGTTGGGCTGTGATAAACTTGGCCTTGGCAAGCACAATCGTTTTCCAGAAGGCTTGGTGAAGCTCCTTAAAACTGTTAATGTCTCTTCATGTATTATCACCAAATTTTTTCCTTTGGACTTTCACTAACTTTGGTTAGTGCCATGGTTTATCCAGCAATTTGAGTTCCATTTTTTTTCTATATTCACTTGGAAATAACCCTAAAAGTGAGAATTTTCTTAAAAATATATTTTTGTGTTTGAAATATGAAATTTAATCATGGGTCCTGGGCTGTTCGGTACTTTTAAAACATCTGAATTACATGTACCTGGTTCTTGATTTCAAATACATTTATCAATGAACAAGATTAGCATGGTTTCTATCCCTCATGGAGCTTACATTCTAGAAAACTTTCTGAACCTAGAACAGAGTGTGATATGTGGGAGGCACCAAAAGTATTTATTGCCCAAAAGATCCCGTGATTTGTCAGCTGTTATGGATGGCAGCTTGGCGGTCGTATGCGTGATGTCATTTACGTGACCCTTCTATAGTGACATCACATATGTGACAGCTAATCTGCTGTAATGGGACAACGATTAAGATATAGATACGTATAGCGGTCGGTTTTTATTACTCATGTAACATGACTTATATGCAAAACTTTGAACACTACTTTGCATTCAAAGAAGCAATAATGCCCATCGTGTCTCATTTCTACCTTCATAGAATCATATATTCATTTGAATCCCAAATAGTATCGGCACAACATTCATGATAAGTAGAATACGTTTACATCCTTCACATTTGGTTAATTGGTTTGTGAAATCACTGCTGATTTTGTTTTTCTTTTTTGTTGCTGAAAATCATACTACCTCACCATCACTTTTGTTTGCATGAAATTGTTACAAATGTTTGATGTATTTAATTTTATGAAATTTACATGTTCTTTTGAAACAGCACTAATTTTATGATTGGAAATATATGTATATATTTCTATCTGTATTTATATATTTCTGTCTATCTCCCTCTATCAATCCATTCATCTATCTATAAATAAAATGTCCCAATGTATAAGTTACTTTAGGAAGAAAGTCATTGAGACATTCAGCTACCACTGCGATTCCATCTTCATGGACCAGGCCAGGAGACTCAGAGAGCTGTGTCTCATCTGACAACAGAGCTTCTGAGGTTTCATTCTTTCAGTGTTGATACAATCTCGACTGAACCAGGATCCAAACCAAGTTCACTGGAGGTTGTTTCAATATTGCAAGAATGGTAAGATTGAAGCTACCGCTCTCCCGTGAACCGTACCTACTCTGGCTCAGATGTGATCTCCACTGTCACTGATGTTGAAATTGTGTGTGATCCCATAAAGCTGTCATTGAAAATGCATGTGTAGAATTGTTTCCATGTAACATCGCTGTACATAACACTTCCTTGTTCCTTGCACGGCTTTCCAACTAGTACAGGAACGTTCCTAATGAGTTGTTAATCACATAAGGACAGAGTCATAATGTTACTCTAGAAACAATAGGACACTTGAGGGAAATAGTTCCTAATGTCAAAAATAGCTAATATGCAAAACAGATAAATTAAATAAATAAATTATTTATATACAATGTTCTATCTTTAAAACTTTTTAAATGACATTAGCAATTTTATGCATGCATACAATGCATTTTGAGCAGAATACCCTCCCATTCCCTTTTCTGTTGTAATTCCCAATACTCCTTCGACTGAGTCTTTTCTTTCTCCCAACGAGTCCCTCTCCTACTTTATTGCGTTTTAAGTAGGGTTATTGCATTTAAGTCAGGCTACCTCCATGAGCATGGCTTAGAGATTAATGATCAGAATATGAGCAGTTTACCAGTAGTTATATCACTGAAGCAGATGTCTCCTTTCCCCCCAATCCCCAGCCACCTTTAACTACCAGTAACTACTCAGGAAAAGATGGCGGCCACAGGCCCTCCTCCACTGTCCATGACAGGATGTTGATGGGCCCAAGATTATGCAGGTGACAGTCACTGTGAAGTCATGGACATTCTATCTTCTCATTTAATCAGAAGATAGTAAGAGGGTCTGGAAATTAATAAATTAAATGACAATATTCATTCAACTAAAGAGTCTATGAACAGAGCACCAAAGGAAGTGTCTAAAAAAGACACATAAACAGGAATATCTCCATGGTCAAGGCACCGTAGTCCTTCTCTTCTTTGAGGGTTCAATGATAATAAGTTGAAACTTTTAAAACCCACACACACATATATATTGATATAAATGTGGACAAATTAAATACAAAAAGAAACAGGAAATTCTTTTAAGATATGTTTCTTAAAATATTTTATACAAATATACTATATTTTCTACTAAAATACCTGAGAATTTTCTAATGGCTAACTATTTATTGGTCACAATCTCTGGTATTGGGAGAATGTTTAATTGTGCTGGTGTTCTTGCTAGACTGTAAGCTCCGTGGGAGCAGGATTTATACTTGCTTTATTCAACACTGCATCCTTAGCACCTAGCATAATGTTTGGCTTACCAAGTTCAGTGAATATTTTCTTGTGAGTGAATCTGAAAACCAAGGAGAAAAAGTCATAGGACAATAGAATTGTATTCAGTTCCAGGATTTGTACATTTTAATCACTTTACTGTGTCTATTACACTGAAAAACAGTGAGCTTCCACCTGCGTATACAAGTCAACTCAATGAGATTTAGAGACTGCTAAGAATTTAGAAGACAGCATAAAACTACTTGCACCACAAATACGTATAGTAAAGCTTCAATCTCAAAATAATTTAGACAGAATAAATATTACATGAATGAATAGTCATTGTAATGGCAGTGATAGAGCAGGCGGTGCTCATAATTCATAAAAAGTTGGTACATGCTAACTTCTGGCAGTCTTCTCCAGAAACACAAACAACTTTTATTCAGAGTGTGGATATTTTCAACAGTCCCTGATTTGAGTCACACTCAAATAAAATAGATCGGAAGTTGAGCTCTATGTAAATGTAAGTTAGAAAGAACACACACACAACACACACACACACACAACACACCACTCAACTTCAACAAAGGCCTGTAAATGAGATGATTAACTGACACTGACACTATTCACCTGAAGTGGAAATGCTGAGGCACTAATATGAATACTTAGTAACTATTTTCTCAATGAAAATAAATTACTATATGTAGATTATGTGCTAATAAACCAATTAAAGCCAATTATCAGAGGCAAAAAAAACCCACATTGTGTTTGCTCCATTAAATAAATGAGGCAAATTTCTGGCAATGTACAGAATCCAAACCTGAACAAAATTTAGCAGAAAATAGCCTATAAAAGATGCATATTTACATACTATGTACTATGTTTATTTTTAATTATGTGATCCATGATTCTTAAGATTTCCAAAGAAAGTAAATTTGATTTACTATTGAGATTTTCTTTGGACATCAGGTTATTTGCTTTGTTTATGTTTATGTTTATGTTTAAACTTTGCAATGATAATAAAATTAAAACAATAGCAAATTATAAAGAAATGTGTGCATGTATGGGTGCTATACATTTACAGTATAAATGGATATTAATGCAAATATAGAATTTATAGAATGTGTATATGAAATATATTTAGTTGTAAACCAAAAATATTCTCTGAGTCAAAATAAATGCTTTTTATAGAAAACAAAATAAATGATTGCATATTTTTGATTATCTCTTTTTATTTATATGTTTACTCCTTCTTTCTATAAGTAATGATTTTCCTTTTTTAATACAGCAACCATCTCCAACTCTTCTTTCCACTTTCAACTTCACCTTACCGACCACTGATCCGGAGCCATTCCTGTACGTGGTTGGGCGCCAGAAGCTGATGGATGCCCAGTACAGATGCTATGACCGTATGGAACAGTTGCCTCCATATCAAGGAGAAGGTAAAGACAAAGATGCATGTGAAGCTATGTTTGAAATATCCTTAACATTTTAGAATAAGATATGTTGAATTGTCTGTTGCAAAATTAAATCCTTCTTAGGGTTCCATAGTTCTGATCATGTTTAATTATCTCTCATCTCATTTAAGCCTGGTCTCCCAAGTAAAGCATTTTGCTATAAGAAAGAACTACCAAGAATAAATTCCCTGTTTTACGTTGTCGAAGAAGGGGTGGGAAAATTCTTAGAGCTATGGGGTGGGAAATAGTAGCCATGGGCATTGTACCATCTACAATGACTGCTGCTTTCACAACCCATAACCCATGGTGAAAACCAGTAACCTCACTGAGGAGAGCCCTTAGTGGACTGGGGGAGGGGAGGAGGAGAACAGGACCAACCCATGTCCATACAACAAAGTTTCTAATTAGCAAAACTAAAAATAAATAATATAATATAATAAAAGCATAAATAATTCCATTTTAAATATGTTTATTTCTTGTCAATTCCTAGACATCATTGTTTACAAATAAGTGAATGAAAAGCTTAAAGAAACAATTTATTAGATGTGACATGTTGATAAGCTTTGCAAAATCCATTCTTTGAGAATATTCCCATCCTTGAAATACACTTAAAATTTTTGTGGTATTAGTTGGTGTTGTGTATTTTGTCAAAAAAAATCTCTTCCTGAATTATTCTTCAAATCCTTATGCTGATAATAGCAGGAAAAGTCACTATACCTTCCAAGAACTGTAAGATTGGTGTTCTAAATTCAACTTCTCTGGTGCATATTTTAAAGAGAGATAAATTTTGGGGTGCAAAACTTACACCATACCTCACAATTCATTTGATTAACAACTACTCTATACCTAGGATTAGTCTCATTACAAATATGGGCAATAAGTAGAGTCTAATGCAAATTAGGGGGCTGCTTACTTGACAAGCGCAGCTTTGGAACCACCTACCAAGTAAAGCTAGAGTTTTGTCACCCCAAAAGAGAATTTGCTCACAGATACGCTAAAGCTACTTATGATTTTATTTCTGAAGTTAGGGAGTCTGGTTCATTTGAAATCTGAGTAGTCTTGACCGGAGTGGTGAGATATGAGATTGTCTTGGAATTAATCATCTCTTTTAGTTAAAACCACATGGTTTGAACATCAGTGTATTTCTAACTTGTCAGGCCCCTACTGCAACCGCACCTGGGACGGCTGGATGTGCTGGGATGACACTCCGGCTGGAGAGCTGGCCTTCCAGTACTGCCCGGATTACTTCCCGGACTTTGACCCCACAGGTGGGACTTTTTGTTTTCATTTGATTGTTTCCTTTATGAAGCTTTTAGAGTTTTCTTGGATCTGAAAATGAAATCAGATATAAAATGAATTAGACATATTTCCATCTTAGCCCATTCTGGATGTTCCATGATGGAACTGTCATTCCAATTATACAGCAACTGCAAATTGTTCTTGCTTTAAAGTCTCATTGCTGTCTTTTTGTACATATTGGTATTCTGGTTTATAAAATTAGTTTTGCTAAATCTTGCTGAGAATTTTTAATTAGCTGTGAGGTTTTACTTAAAAAATTTAATTTGGTGAGTTATGCAAATTCTTGATCTAAAATTTTTGTATCTTGGGCTAGTATAACATATAAGGTGGAAAATCTAAATAACCTTGAAAGTTACGTGAAACACTCAAAGAGGACAACACTGCTCCTTCAAACTAAAATGTGTCACATCAGTGTGGTGAGAAATTGGCTTGGAATAAAGTAAGATGAAGGTTGAAGAGAATCAGGTTTCAAATGGAATGAGAAATGAAAGGATTGAAATCATGTGTCATAGAACTGTCAAGTATCCAAACCATAGAGGTCTGGAATTAAGGTTGTTCCATGGCTGGTGCTCATGAGCAATGCAGAGGGATACAGGTGGGGATATAACAGCCTCACTCCAGAAACTAGGCAGACAGATGTGAGCGGAGAGTGGGATTGGGTCACATGATAACAGTAGTTCCCCACTTTCTCTGCTTGGCTAAAATGCGGGGAGCCTTGAACAAAATCCTGATACCTAGTATCACCTGGAACTTCTGATTTTAAGTACAATTTGGATATCAGGATTTCTGAAAGCTATGTTTGTGATTAAATGTATAATCAAGGTGAAGCTGTTAAGATGAAGAAAGTCCCGATAAAATGATGAACAGGACCAGGGATCCTCAACCAAGTGTACTGAGCAGCTGTGCTGGTGGGAGACAGACACAGAGATGGGGAAGTTAGACTCCAGAGGATAAAGGTGATAGCACCCCAATTCCAGGAACTACAGATGTCAAAAAAATACTACTCCAAGACACTGGAAAATATATATAGAATTAACACATGGAAAGTGAGATAAGAATCTTAGTTATAAAAACCCAGATGCTGACATTAAATGGGATAAGCTTATAGTCACGGCATGTAGAACTTTAGAAAATGGCGAGATACAGCTCCCAAAAGCAAAGTGAGCCTGAGCCCTTATAAGGTATTTAATTGTCTCTGGAATCCCAATGAGTCCTTTGCTGAGACAATGATCAAATTATTTTTTGGGTGGCTTCCTTCAAGGGAAGATCTTCTTTGTCTTTGAGGTCAAAGTTCCACACCAGTAAGACAGTGTAATTACTGGGGCCTCTTTTAAAACCAATACAAGCCAGTTCCTTCTGGGAAATTCTATTTTGAAGAAAAAGTTGGGATAGGAAGAAAGACTATGAAGTACAGTATCCTATCTCAAACATTCCTGTAAATGTTATTTGATGATGTTCCTTCAGGATTTTATTGACTGACTCCAGTAAATAATGCTTCCTTCATCTCAGTTTGACAGCTAGCTAGCTGCATTAGAGGTAACTTGATTGGCATGAAGAGCTAACTCTCCTGCCATTGAGACTCTCTAGAGAGGCCATTCCAAAGTAGCAATGGGCTCTTGCCAAAATAGCTATAAATATTGAGTAACGGGCAAAGTTTTGAGCAAAAAAAAAAGAGAGAGAAAGAGAGAGAGATTCCCAGGCGTAGATCCATTTTTCAATCTGGTTGTTAGAAGGATCCCTCTTGCCTAGGAGATAAATCCATATCTAAAAAAAAAGCTTGTCTTTAAAATGCCTTTATTTAACATACCTAAATTCTTCAGGTAAAAAAAGAAAACTTCCTAATGATGCACAAAATACCTTAGAGGTTTCTTTATGGGAAAAGTGCATGGTAAAAGACATATGTAGGGAAAAGCAAATACCAGTATTGAAATTCAGAGGAGAATGATGCTATGGTATAAAATGCAACATTTGCCCAAGAGGCATGTAAGGCCCTGCATTTAGAATCAACATTAAATGGCCTAGAAATGAAATGTCCCATGCAGTTTGTACATTCTATTAAATGACTAACATTTTGGAATAGCTTTTTGAATTTTATCCCATTGTGTTTTTCTTCTTGGGATTTTGAGATGTAATCACTGACCTCTCTCATTAACAGAAAGTGTTACTAAATACTGTGATGAGAACGGGGATTGGTTTAAACACCCTGAGAGCAATCGCACCTGGTCCAACTACACCATGTGCAATGCTTTCACTCCTGACAAACTGCAGGTAAGTTCTATTTCAAACTTCAGACTTGTATAAGAATGTCATTACTTGCCCAAGAAAATGAATGCATAACTGCAAAAGATCTGTTACTGAAAAGCAAGCCTATTTCTATGGATGGAAATCAGGTGGTGTTCCATGAATTCTAGGGTCTTTGTGAGTCTAAAGACACTTCCCTTCTTGGTTTGTGTACAGTGTTACTGGGACTTCTGTGAGCCCATGGAATTGGGCCACTTATGACAAAGGAAACATTGTCCACAGAGCACATGATGTGATTCCCTCTGTTGTCAGAAACTAGGCTACATTTTGAGGGACTCACTAGCATCTTGCGTTTTCCCTCTGGGAGTTCCAGAGCTTGAGATTTCTCTGCCAGCCACAAGCTAAGAGCTATTCTCTCCTTCCCCCATGTTGCAAACGACCTTAATGTTATTGCTGAGTATTGAAGAAGAAACCACTATGGTAGGGTTTTTATAAGCTCATCTTTCAGATTATTGTCAAAGGAATGTATTTTGACTTGTTAGTATTTACGTTTCACTGGTGACGCACTATTTTTTATACCATCTTAGCTTAGAAACATTTATTTCAGTCTATGGCGACAGATACTGACTTATTTAGTTACATTAATAGCTGAAAAGATCACTGTTTCTACCACAGCCCTTTTACCCTTCAAAGCTAGAAGAAACCATGTCAATATTAAGCTATACATCTATGGATGGCCCTGCTGGCTACAATAAGAGTGTATTGTAGGCCTGGGTATTAAATAATTACTGAGTTAGAAACTGATAGTAGTACCTCATGATTCTGTTAGCTGTTGAGAAGTTTTAAGAGTTTATATACTTTCCTTTTGTTAAAACTGAAACAATTAACAATAAAACCAAAATGAATAGAGGCAAGTTGAATATTGCATTACTTTGTCACAAGCTCAAAGAGTATATCAAAGCCGGTGATCTCTTTACAGATGACTTAATCACCCCTGAGACTCAGATGTATGTCTATACCTAACAGGGAACTATGTAGTTATTAAAATCTAATGGAAGTGACATGTGGCTATCTAAATTATTTCCTGAGTGAATGATAATTATGATTGCATGGGGAAAATACAACTATGTTAGGTTTTTATATTTTACAACCATGTTATAATTTTGTGAATAATACAAAAATCTAAATAAATAATGGTCAACGTTGTCATGTTTGACTTTCTCAAACACCTTGGCCACATCTGAGAAAGAAGCTGGTTTAAGATGAAATTCTCCCCTTTAAGACACCTAAGATGACAACATTCTTTTCACAAATTCCCCATGTCAATATAAAACATAAGATTTGAAGAAATAAACCTAAAATTTAATTTTTTTTATTCTCAAGGTAGGGTCTCACTCTAGCCCAGGATAACCTGGAACTCACTCTGTAGTCCCAGGCTAGCCTCGAACTCACAGTGATCCTCCTACCGCTACCACACCCAGCTAGAATTTAATTTTTACTAAGAACTTTATTGTATGAACATAGTATATATTGGTCATGTTCCCATAGGGCTATTCTCTTAAATTACTTCTTCCCTGCCCACATTCCACTGAGGGCCCTCCCTCCTCAATGGAGTTATATGTATCCACTGGGCCAGAATGCACCAGTCAGTCTCTGTTGGGGGGCAATGCCTCAGGATACACCTTCTTGTTCTTGGCTCCTACATTCTTTCTGCCCCCTGTTCTGCAGTGTTTCCTGAGCCTCTGAGGGTATGTTATAAGCCTCCCTTAGTGTTAAGTTTTCAACAGTCTCTGATTTTTGGCTTTGATGAATTTTGAGTCTCCTCAGTGTCTATCACCATCTCCCTGGAATAGGCTCTCAGGCTAATAGTGAGAACAATACTCATTAGAATTTAATTTTTAAAAACCCAAAACTTCTCAACCTTGAGAATAATATAGAAATGCAACTAAATTATGAATTGTTGACTTAATCCTATATAATTAGACAATTCTATATCAGAAGAATACAGAAAATAGAGTCCTCCAACTAAAAGAATATTAATTGTTATGGGTAGTTTCCTTAGAAAAGTGAAATTAAGTTATGTATGTTTAATTAGAAAAATAACCAGAAAGTGAATTCCTAGGAGAAAAAGACAGGAGCTAAGTGTTAATTTTCTTGGAAAAAAGAAAAAAACTGCTGAATCCCTCCCAGGAAAATTATTTAATTTTTTATCTTCTTGTGATTACAAATCAACTACCCCACTTTATTATCACCACCTTTAAAATAGGCATTATAATTTTAGAAGATATTTTAAAAGAAGAAATAATTTATTGACATATTCTTATTTTTAGAAATAGGAATTATTTTCTCTCTTTTGCGATCATTTATTCATTTGTTTGAAGGGCCTTTTTTCTAACTTTTCTGTTCTAGAATGCATACGTCCTGTACTACCTGGCGCTTGTGGGTCACTCTCTGTCCGTTTCCACTTTGGTGATTTCCCTGGCGATCTTTGTGTGTTTCCGGTAAGTAAATTTTCAGAACCCATTTTTTATTTCCTTCTTTAAAGTTACATAAGTGGTAATACAGAAAGAATGGGATTGTAACATGGCCTTCTGCAAATCATAGGAAACATGTACCATTGGGAATGATGAAGTTACAAGAAAAATGGAGTGAGTTAAATATACTTCCAACTCGTTTTGAGAAAAACAAAATGGATCCTTCCATGGAGAATACTCCTCCTTCCCATAGAGAAACAATTTTCTGAGCCCATAAGGACACTGTGCTCTTATGTTAAAGCCCACATTAAACTTATATAAGGATTGAGGAGAAAGGATCCTCCACCTTGTTTCACTCCTACTCCATTGGATGGAGACCAGGGCCACAAGTTCAAATGCACATGCCTAAATAGAAGTTATATCATATGTTGAGAGCATAAAAGTGATTTCTTGGAAAGGTCGGGTATGTCCTGAGTCTCTCTTATGGCCTTTACTCATTCATCCAAGATTAAAATAAATTTCTGGAAGATGATTCATTATTCAGTATCAATTCTTTGCCTTTGTTGACCATCGTAAACAAGAGTCATCTTCTAAGATACATAGTAACAAGAGAGCACAAGAGTTTTTTATTATTATTATTATTATTATTATTATTATTATTATTATTATTATTATAAGGCTGTGCCTAGATTCTTGACTGTGTTTTTATGGTAAAGTAATTAAGCTGACCTAGATCATCACAATAGTGGAGAATTTTTTTTATGTGGATTCTGTAACTTAGGAATAACTTCATAGTATATGTGAAAGAGACTCATGATAATATTGAGACATTTTCTACATTTAGTAACATGTCTAAATCAAAGACATGAGTTCTATTAAGACTTCTACCCATATGCTAGCCTGGATGCTCCTTCCACTTAAATGTGTACAGTATCCTTAGTATAAAATTTGGACTTTTCTACATTTCATTATGTAAAATAAGACTGACTAGGAAAAATGTCAGTACTCTCTGAAGAGGTGGGAAGTATCTGAGAAATGTGTAGCTAAATATCTGATGAGTAGACAAATATGTGATAAGAAAACTAGAGAATGCCTGATTGCCAAAGGGGCTGCTCATTTTGTTCATGCAGAAGAAACCCTTATCAGAGATGCCTACTGCCATTATACTAGTTTTGGTAATAGTTAGCAAACTCCAGAGTCATAATAGGTGAAATTAGCCTATAAAAATGTTCTGACCATGACCATCTGACAGGACTTGGATAAAACGCTAGAAAGAAATTTAGAGACCTGTTTGCCTTGTTGTAAATAATAAATGAAAACAATAGCATGTCTCTGCAAAACCCAACTCAAATGACCTTTTAGGTTTAGGACGTGAACAATTAAATTAGAAAACATAAGAAACATTTTGAATACTTTAAGGCATCTTGTCATCTTTAAGTGACTATATAGGAGCTTTTTAACTAATTGTATATTTAATTTGAAAGCTCTTATGAATGCTTTCATTACAGCAAACCTTTATGAAAATAAAGCACCTATAATTTACACCTAAACTGGCAGTTTGAAGTATCTTCACAAGTGTAGGTTCAAAGTAGGCGTCATATATGTATATATATATATTTTTTTATAAAGACACCACAGTTAAGAATGTATGTTAGAATCTGAAGTAAATTAGATAGGAATGATCAAGCACTTAGATTATTGTCTGACACATAAGTTAAAATAAGTATTAAATATAGTTGTCACTACTATCATCAGTATTACTAAAGATGGTAATAATAGTGGTGATAGACCACAAATGAAAAAGAAAATCTCTTTCTTGGGCTCTCAAATAATTCTCTACACAAATATGCAAAGATTTATAATTAACAAACATACAGTGATTCATATGTAGAAAAGTAGAATCTTAACTTGGTATTAAAATATTTCTTGAGAGAACCAGAGAAAATTCAAAGGGGAAAAAATCAACTGTAAACGCATGATTTGCACACTTTTCCTTGATCCTTTTTAAATCTGACTCATAGTCAAGACTCTTGTATTAACTAAGTAATAAAACTGAGTGGCAATTTTTAGTGAATACCAAATAATGATATAAGTAAGTAAGCAATAAGCTCCTTCTATTAAAGACTGATAAAGCGAAAAGACATGAGGAATTAATTACTGAAATTAGGAGAGTGTTTTCAATTATAACGATCAGAACACAGCAGGGTAATCACATAATGTGATTAATTTTGGAATGCCTGTTCATTTTTCAATGGCTCTTCACCACAGTGAATAAATACATCATCATGACTCACACAACTTTGATTAAAAACTATACTGCTGTAAGACACTTTCAAAAGTTCTTTTTAACACGACCACATGAGAATTGAAAGGTCCCCCAAATTTGTAATCATGCATGTATTAAGCCCTGGGATATTTCAGTGTCCTGGGTCCTGAAAGGAAATTCCAGTGGCATTTTTATTCTAGCAGATAACAACTAGGTACTATAGAAAGAGGTGGTAAGTGTTAAGAAGAAAAATGAAGTAGCAATGCAAGGTAAGCACAAGCTGAATATACAGGAGGCTGTGGAGCAATCCCGACTTTGCTTCAAACATCAGAAAGTTACTCAGAATGAGACCATTAAGGCAGTAGAAGAAATACATTATATTCAGGATTTTGGGGTTGACATAAGAAGATTAAACTAATGATGTCCTTTATATTGTTTATCAGTGGACCACTAACTTTCACCTAATCAAAAGAGTTACATTCATGAGCTTTCATTCTGGATAATGTAAGTTGTCATTGGTATAGGCCAGATTGAATCCCGCAGATAATTATGTTGTAGTGAAAGGAGTTATATGATATGATTCAGACTGTATGGAAGGTGGTAGGTCACTGGGCCAACCATGCTAATTTCAGCCATTGCAAGATGGATGAGTCTAAACAGTATGAATGGGTATGATGTTTTACATAAATACCTTTCTTTTTAAGCCCTTGAATTTGCAAAATAACAAAATAGTGTTATTGAAAAGAATAAAGCGTCCATAGTATTTGTGTGTATGTGGGTGTGCACAAATATATGTGTTCATCTCTAAACCTCATCTGGACATTAAAGTTTGACTTTATGCCCCCTTTCCCAACAGTCAAACATTGTACAATCTAAATTCTAAATATTATTAGCTACTAATGTATATGCTTCCTGAAATGTGGAAAATGTATCTACAATCATTAAATGTGCTCTAATTCAGGCACTTCTTACTTAAATGTAGTATGCACTATACATAATTGATAACACATTTTTCTTTGAGTTGGAAATATAGCAAAGCATTATAAGTAGCCCAGATAAGCTTCATATCCCATCTTTTCTTATATTTTAACCTAATCTGTGAATATGTTTTAGGAATAGTTACTTTAATTTACTGTCATTATTAGCTCTATACTTCAAGCTTTCAGTGGTGAGAGCATATTAACATTTTTTAACTTGGTCAAAAATGGTAAATAGAAGATTATTATTTATCTATAGCAATAAAACAGTCCATCGTTGCATCAAAAAAGTGGAAGAGGCTTTTCAAACATGATGTTTGGTAGGTGAGCACTCACACTAGTGCACATGTACAAGTTTATGAAGTGGAGAGAAAGGGCATTGGAAACCAACCAATTTTTTAGGGCACAAATGGCAAGAAATGACTGCCAAGCAGGAGCCATACTTGGTCTCTGTCATCAGATCCAAAGCACATGCCTCATAATGAAATCAACTCAGAGCCTCCTTTGACTTCTCTGCTTGTGTCTGAGCTCCACCAGCAGGAAAGTACAGAGAGAATTCCAGGTGGAATAGGAACTCTGAGGTGATGGTCAAAGAAAAGATGAAAGAAGGAGGTGGGGGCTTGGGAGCCCATAGAATGCTCCAGGACACTAATCCTGTCCCTGGGCTCAGGAAGCCTGGTTCTGACTCCATGTTTCAGGAAACACTACCACTGCGCCCTGCCTTCTCACAAAAGGGGACAGCAAACCCCATCCTTTCCCCTCTAACAACCTTTCTCTAAATTGATCCTACAGCATTTGTAATTATTCAAAGTAATTTTATCCCATACTCTCAGTTACTGTAGGAAGACTTCAAGGATCACAAAAACTATGAGATACCATGACTAGAAAAATGTTTAAGTCAGGCAGAAACATAATAATTAGTCATGTAAGATGAGATCCACTTCATTTATTTTCAAAAGCCTTCTCATTCATGGCTAAAGAAAATATGAAAAATATTGCCAAAAATCTCTTCAAGAAATGTTAACAAGAAATGTTAAATGTTAAGTATTTTGGCAATCCTTAATACTTTACGTGGCTTTTTCCTCCCAGGAGCCTTAGTTGCCAGCGTGTGACTCTGCACAAGCACATGTTTCTTACTTACATTCTGAATTCCTTGATTATTATTGTCCACCTGGTTGAAGTCATCCCCAACGGGGACCTGGTGCGCAGGGATCCGGTAAGCACCACACGGCTTTGTCTTTCTATTTTATTTTGAAGAGAATAGCACCTGTAAATGAATAGTGAATATGGTGTCAGTGATTGATGTAAGCAGCTATTCACGTTTGTAATCACATTTACTTCTATGGTTGGGCTTTATGTTAAGTGAGGCATATAAGTTCTTTAGAGTTCTTGTACGTAATCATTGTATGTTAGAGTACCAGGGATCATAGAATCATACATAAATAAGAATTGTACAACTTTCTGTTTTATGGCTACCCAATAAGTGATTAATTTCTATGGGAAATGTACTGAGCATTTTTTGTGAACATAAACAATACTAGGCACCCTAAAACCTTGCTTCCCAGTGACCCCAGTTTGCCACTAATGGTTACAGGTGGGCCTAGATATTGATCCCCTCAGCCTTCTGGTGCCAGGATGGTCCTTGGCAGATGACTCAGATGTAAGCTCCTGTACATTTACTCAAGTGAGTCACAAAAATATGTTCTGTGTCTATATGCTTTGAAAAAAAAATATACCGGCCTAGGGAATGCAAGAGAATGCAGGGGCAGTGGGACATGCCTTCATGACATTCACACCCATGTGTCCCATCCTACTGAGCGCATCTGCTGATTGTCCTCCATCTGTGTAAAACATGGCTGAGAAGAGAAGCTGCAATCATGTGACTCCATTACTAAGAACCGCTCTTCTTCAGACTTGTCACAGTACTTCATGTATGTCTTCAACATCCTCTTTATTTCTCAGTGTCTCTTGCAGTGGTTTCCAAATGTGGCCACACATTAGAATCAACACTGGATAGCCGATTTCACGTGATGTGCAGTTCAGTAGCCATGGGGTCAAGCCATAAGGAGTTTAATGATGTGATGATTACATTACATATGAAATTGATAATATTTGATCATTTTTGATCTGAAAAAAATTAACAGATTCATATGTTTCATCCTAATACAAATGGGTGGACAGGCAGAGGGAAACATGAAGGCACCTGAAGGCAGAGAAGTGGTGAGGGTTGAGCTTCAGAAACCCAGGACTTCTCTCTCTAGGCAGCCAGCCTGGAACAAACCCATACAATGGAGGAAGCATTAATTCCTCTAATTCATTCATTCTCATCTCCCAATTTCTGCTGAGTGTTCCAATTAACTGATTCAAATCAAAAAACTGGAGAGCAAAGACAACCTGGTGGACACACATAGGCCCGTTTCCCTTAAGTGAGGAGAGAGGGGGGAGGGTGTGAAGGGCATCTGGAAGCAGAACACAAGCTATCTAGAATGCAGGGATGGCCAGAGGATATTTTAATGTCTGTCTCTCTGTTAAATTATGTTATGCAAGCATCTGTAGATAGCCTCATCTTTCAAATCTGGCATTTGACAGATCTGCCAAACTAATGACAAAAATGCGTGAAATCTGCCCAGAGCATGCATCCTGCATAACAGTACATAGCATGGGAAAGCAGCTTCATTTGGCTTCGAATGGATCCACAGTGTTAATCATTTTGCAGTACGAATAGATCCAGAAAGGCATTATGACTCATCTTTTAAAGCCATGGCACCTGCTCCTGGAGACAAAGTCCTGTCTTACCTGAGGAATAATGAAACCAAGTGGGTTTAGTTTGATGACTTGGGTTTTTTTTAATGCCAACTGATTGAAATAAAGTTAATCTCGTCTAATTTAACTCTCACCACATGCTAGTGAGAAGTGGATATTCACCTCATTTTTAAAGTTAGGAAATCAAAGTTCAGTGAAGGCAAGTGTCCTCTATATTGTGCAAGCACAGATAGGATTCAAGCATATGCCTCACTCCCTCAAGCCCATCTTTGTTTCTATGTCAGATGGCACTCCTTATTGCCCTTTATTATGGAAAGAAATGAACTCGGGCATCACAAAGGCTTTCTGAAGCAGGACACACACACAGAGCTTAAAACAGAAGTAGAAGCACCTCACTAGGCACCTGTTAATGCAGAGTTTTGGCTTTTCATTTGCCCATTGGGGGGCGAAAAGCAGGAAGTTCCTGTGTGTAGAGGAAATAGGCTAGGAAACAGCACTTCCGGTTTTGAATAACCAACCACAATGACCTGGGATTTGTATTCAAATCTACAAATAGTTTCAAGAACTGCCATGATGTTAGATTTTAATTTTTTAAAAAAACTGGAATTTTTCAAATCTTGAATAAGCAGTTCATTTGGGTTTTATATGGAATAATATTCATAGGAGTTGAAATATTTTCACTGAGCAACAGTATTATAAACCTACCGAAAGACATATTTCATTAAGTTGAAATAACATCCGCTGTTCACCTTTGTGTACATGTTTTGGATGCAAGTCCTGAAAATCCAGGGAGAGGAGTCAGCCGGAGCATAAATGCATAAAGTGACTCAGACGTAGGTCATCTGGCACTTGTGTTTTCACGCAATCTGGAACATACATTCAATAAAATTTAATTGAAAAACTAAGAAGAAAAGTTCATCAACATAGACCACAGACACACATTTGCTATGTATAAGGTTTTTTTAAAAAATCTTCCCCATCAAATAAAATGTTTAAAAATTGAATTATTGATCAAGTTAACCTGACAGCATACTTTTTGTGCTGGAGTGGACTGATGAGAAACCATTTTCAAAATGTGAATATGCTGACACACATGCAGTCACTCAGTGAAGTTGATTTCGGTTGTAAAATAAGACATGACAGAAGGAAATAGGCAACTTGGATTCAGTGAAAGGCATTATGGGGTTAAGACAACTTAGACCATTGCAAAGAAATTTTGCAATTTTTGAATTAGTTTATAATCAATTACAAAATTGATATCTTAATTCTTTGCCTTCAGTTTTCAACTTATTCGTTCCGCAATTACTAAAGAAATAGTGCAGTTTCTCCATTTTGTTTCAGTATTTTCATAAGAAATTGAAAAATAACCTGATCGTCAGTCACCTCTTACTATAAGTTAGTGTGTTTTGCAGCCCTACAAAATACAAAAATTAGAAGGTGAGCAGAGTGCTTGATAGTGCCTGGTAAAGGGTTCAGCCTTGGTAGATGCAACTGATCTCCTTGCCAGTGTCCATAGAGTATTTAATGTTAATACAAGCCCCACTAGTTGGATTAACTTCTCGTTGGATTTGCAATGCAAAGATAATTGTAATGTAACTTTCAATATTCTAAAGTGGTTAGAAAAAAATGCCTTCTTTAAAAGTCATTGTGCATAATGACATTTGTTGATTTCTACATCTATCTCCCTACCAGAAGGAGACTCCCTTGCTCACATGCATTGGACATGATCTTGAGAACCCTCAGATGTAGCTTAGACTTGAACACAGAGGTACAAGGATGGCTTTTCCATGAAATTTAGCCACGATGTTGAAAAACGCAAAAGGACTTTGAATCATCCCTGGCAGAACATATCTGATAGCTACAGCAAGCACTGCCTAGCAAACCCAAAGTACACAGAGAGTATTATTAAACCAGATGAGTCTGATTAGGAAGATGATCGGGTGAGCAGAATGCAGGAGAAACATGTCTTCCCCAAGCTAAATAGAAATTACTTTTTTGAATTATCAACAACACTGCTCCAGATTGGTCAGAATCTGACATTGACTCTACCTTTGAAAATATAACTTCTTCCCATGGCCCAACTGGCTTTCTCTTATGAATCCTGAAAGGAGGAGAGTATGTGTTGGAGGCTGGGAAGATAGTTCAGTGGTTAAAGGCACTTGCTTGCAAAGCCTGACTGCCAGGGTTCAATGTCCAAGCCACCCATGAAAGCCAGATGCAAAAACTGGTGCAAGCATCTTAATTGCCCAGGCAAATGTGTAAATAAGAATAAAGTTTTTAATTAAATAAAATAAAGAGGACTTATTGGCCCAGCAGATCAAGTTCCCAGCAAATGAATTACCACTCTTATGCATTACATATAAATTTAAGACTGGTAACGCACTGCTGGCTACACTGCTTTAGGAAAATGAATACAAATCCAGCCAGACTCAAACCATCCCAAGGAGGAATGACATACAGAAAACAGCAAGCGATGAATAGAGTTCAGTGCTACTGCTGAGCTCCTGGCAACACTCAGGATCACAACCAATGATCTACCTAAAATGCCAATTATGTCAGCATAAGAAACCCTGCTCCAGAATGACCATAAAATAAAGCATTCGGTTAGGTATTTGATGGCTTTTCCACAGAGATAGCAATATGTAGTTAATTTGAGTTAAGCAGTTTAGCTCCTAAATCTACTTTGAGAAGTCAGTGAGGACATAGACCTAACAGGACTGATAAACACATGAGTCCTAAAACAGAAAACAATGCTGTGGGTTAAAAAAAAAAAAAAACATAAACTAGGCTCAACATGAGCCTTCAGTCCATACACGAGAACTCATCCCCTGGTCCTTACGTCTTGATTGCTATGAACACAGCACTAATAGATCAATCAGAGGAAATATTGAAAATATCTAGGTTTAGCCAGGCATGGTGGCATACACCTTTAATCTCTGCACTTGGGAGGCTGAGTTAAGAGGATGCTGTAGGTTCAAGGCCAGCCTGGGACTACAGAGTGAGATGCAGGTCAGCCTGGACTAGAGAGAGACCCTACCTCAAACAACACAAACCAAAAAGAATATCTAGGTTATTTGCCTCTTGGGCCAATACAGGGGGTGAGGGAGGCTGTAGAAGTGATGTGGAGAAGTGTTTCAAATCTTAGTTTCAGATACCTTGCAGGAACATGAACCTGGTTAGTGTAGGTAAATTCTCAACACTAGGGAGAAAAGAATATTGTATGGCTTTTCTTTCATTGTCCTGAGTGTCTCTTTCCATATCATACCCGTGCCCTTTACACTGTGGCTTTGGCTTGTGGATAGCACGTGCTGACCTGTGAGCCCTATCGCTTTGGTGTGTGGATCGCCCATGCTGACATGCTCAGGGGAACCCTTGTGAGCTGAATGCAGATGTTGACTCCTATGTGCATTTCCTCCCTTCACTGCCACCCCTGTGCTGGGCCCACTGAGCAGCTTCCTTGCTTCCTAACAGGTCAGCTGCAAGATCCTGCACTTCTTCCACCAGTACATGATGGCCTGCAACTACTTCTGGATGCTGTGCGAGGGGATCTACCTGCACACCCTCATCGTGGTGTCTGTGTTTACCGAGGAGCAGCGTCTGCGCTGGTATTACCTTCTTGGCTGGGGTACGTGTTTCCTACAGCTGAAGGTGGAGCCATATTCGCCTCTGTTCGTATAGTTACAGTCTTTTAGCTTTGTTTTCAAAAAGCAGTCAGCGGGCCGGGTTTCAAGGAATGATGAACAAGGGCATCAGCAGGAGGTCAGTCTTTGAAAGAGCTTCTCTTATTGGTTAAAAAAAAATGACAGTCAAGCAATGATGAAGTCGAAGGTCACAAGAAGGAAGGGTATGGTTCCAATGGTGTCTTCACAACCCTGGATCGCATTTTTCTGTTCTTATTGGTCCAACTAAAGGCAGGTGGTCTAACCTGGTTTAATGGCCTGTGCAAACATGTCTGGGGCTGTGTCAACCATCCAGAACTGAAATGGGAGAGGAGTCTTTTATGGATACAAACTAAATATGGAGGCATCTGTGCCTTTCAACATCTTGGGAGCTTTGAAGTGGAGCTGTGATGGCCCTGCCCAGTCCATATCATGTCAGTCCTTCATTTGAATTACTTAAATAGGGTCATAAAGAATATTAATTTCACTCAATGCATATACCAAATGGAACATTGCTAATAAGTGGCATAAAGTTTCAGTAATGCAAAGTGAAATATCCTAGACATCTGCTATATAGCATTGTATCTCTAATTAATAACATGATGTTGTGCACATGAAAATCTCCTAAGAGTAGATGTCACATTTATTGTTCTGACCACAACGATTTAAAAAAAAAAAAAACCCTCTTTCTACAGATGTTTCAATTAAATCAGAGTTATATTTCACTAGATACATCTTAGTAAAAAATATTTTTTCAAGGAATATTACAGCTTCTGAAAATATTTATGAAAAGAAAATTTATTTTTAAAAGTTGTAACTTAAAGGTTCCATTGGTGTTTTCTCTGTTTTTCTGATAGTAAGTTCAGAAGTATGATGTTTTCTTTCTATTACTTTGAGTTTAGTCAGGGAAAGATACCCTCAGAAGCTGCAACCAGAACTTGGATGGGAGGGAACATGCTGGCTTCTCTGAAGTGCTTGTGCTAAAAGAAAACAGGATCAATGTGCATGAAATAGACCAATCAATGGAACACCTAAAAGAATCCAGTAACCATCAAGAAAGGCTCCAGGAGCAGTAGTATGGTGGCAAACAAACATTGCTCAGCTCACTATGCCAGGTTCCATCCCTTCAGGGTGACCAGCTTCCCTCTTAGGAGAGAGCTTGCTGCACACATAATGGAAGACCTTCTGTTTCAGTTCACAGTATCAACAAAATCATCATCAAAGACAAAACAATGTTATTGAGTCACAACGTACCATATAACGTACCTACTACATGGGTCATTTGTGGGAGGTATTCAATTGTCTGGATGTTCTTAACCAAAGCCTCTGGAAGCACATGCTATTCTAACCAAGAGCACTTTTACTTGACTTAAGCAAAGATACACACACATCAAGGAAATATCTTGGCAGAAACACTAAATTCACCACGATCATTACAAGTATGTTCCCATTTTCCTTGCAGTTGTAGTTATAGCTTTTGACCCAGGAACCAAATTTGATTTGCACTTTTCACATTTCTAGGGTTCCCGCTGTTGCCCACCGTTATCCATGCCATTACTCGGGCTCTTTACCATGATGACAAGTAAGTACTATAGCAATTTTAAGCTAATAGATTCATAAGTAAAGATGAATTTGTATTGATGTGTTCCTTGACCTTTTTTTTTCAGCTGCTGGCTGAGTGTGGAAACCCATCTGCTTTACATCATCCATGGACCTGTCATGGCGGCCTTAGTGGTAAAAATTGTTTTCAAAATCTACTAACAGTACTAGTGCTTTGTTGGGAGATTTGTGAATCTTTTTCTAAATATCACATGTATTGTCACTACAAAATAAAGCTAATTTCTAGCATTAAGAAACACAATTCTATTCTCAAAAAGGTCTTTTATATATGGAGGAGCATATCTGCATACATACCATAACAACAGTGTAGCTTATTTGTTTAAGATTTCCATAGCTAGATTTTCCTAAATAAAGGGAAAGACAGAAAAGCTGTTGGAATGGTGAAAAGATATTAAGGTACCATAGATAATAAAGAGAATGAGATAACATTGACTACATCATTCCCAGGTCCAACAGAGCAAAACCTCTGTTTTGTATTTGGTACATGAACCAATATCATAACTATTTTATATCATACATTTCAAGTATTTCAAGAATTTCATATACATTGTCATGTTCTTTCTAACAACAGCCCTCTACAACTGATACATGTAGTTTTAGAAAAACTGAATCCAAAGACACCAGTAATCTCACTGACAAACAGAGTCAGTATGAAGTATGAGAGGGAGGGAGGGAAGAAGGAGGGATTGGAGAATGATTGTCAGAAGCTTGTGCAATTGTTTTATTTCTCTTCATGGTTTGCGATAAGCTGCCAGTATTATACCATCAGTTTTAATATCCAGTCATTTTCTTCCCTGTGAACCTCAAAGACAATAGTAAGCAAAATTAAAAACATCTTCAAATCACACGTGCCCACACTCCACTTCTGCACCAGGAAGCATCCATTAATTAGTAAGAGACCACAGTAGACTGCCGTCCAGATGGTCTTCTACATTTCTTGGCCTCTTCAGCTATATGTTATTCTTCTCATTGCTATGACAAATCCTAAAAGGTAAACTTAGTTTGCTCACATTTTGAGAGAGCAATATGACAGCAGGTGCTGGTGGTACCTGGTCACATGGCATCTGCAGTCAGGAAGCAGAGGGAGATGAATGCTGGTGCTTGGTTCACTTTCTCCTCGTCATTCAGCCAAGGAATGACGCCCCCACAGGCACCTCAAACCTCTCTTGGAATGTCCTCATAGACACTCAGAAGTTTGTCTTCTGGGTGTTCTTAGATGCTATCAAATTGACAATGCAACTTAACTATCACACAGTGTCATTTCACTTCCTTTTTCCATTCTTCAAAGCAATGATATACTCATTAGCCCATTTTCAAGCTTCACAACACATCACACCATGTCTCAAGTATTATTTGAAATCCCTTTCCTTTCTTTGGCCAATGGCTGTTTCTATTCCAGATAGAAAAATCACTCTATGCACTTAATTATAATTGTCAACTAAATTGCCTAAAAATTTCTCTGTTTTCAAAATTAACCTTTATAGCCAAAAAGAACTTGTACATTAGAAGATGTCAGCTTCCTCTTGTCATTGTGTTGGTTGATGGGTTTAGTAGAGAGCGTGTTTTTTAAATCAAAATAATGCATGATTTCTTTGCAGGTCAACTTCTTCTTTCTGCTCAACATCGTCCGGGTGCTTGTGACCAAGATGAGACAGACCCATGAGGCTGAATCGCACATGTACCTGAAGGCTGTGAAGGCCACCATGGTTCTCATTCCCCTGCTGGGGATCCAGTTTGTTGTCTTTCCCTGGAGGCCCTCCAACAAGATACTTGGGAAGATATATGATTACGTCATGCACTCTCTGATTCATTTCCAGGTAAAGAAACCAAACATATATTTACTCAGTGGAGTATTCAGCAAGTGAGTCTGACTCTAAAGCTATGATATTAAATTTCAAACCTCACAGCCTTCAATTCACAGGCCCAACCAAAATGCTGAAGGACCTCAGGTTTTTAAGACCTGCTTTGTCTCCTGATACCTAAGACCCTCTCCTAGCCCCACCCAGGCAGCTAGTTATGCAGAAAATAGTTGTCAGAGATTCATTCCATAAGTAAATGACTTTGAGATAATGAGGTAATTTATTTGCATAAAGCTTCCCATGACTCCTGATAGGCTGCCCTCTATTTGTCAGAAATCCATTCATGCCAGTTCAGAGGCTATAAAGCAAAATGGTGCTTGCGTCTCTCACGTAGGAGGGAATGGAGTGGGCTACAGGGATGTCCTGGGCTGCAGCACTGGAAGAGAATGGTTGCCCTGCCTCCAATCACTCCAAAGTTTCCACCAAGATCCTAGCTCCATGGACGGCCACTGCTAAGCATTTTGAGAGCAGGATAGGGTATGACATGCTCCTCGGGCAGAGGAGATTTGACTACAAGCCCTCAAGCCACAGTTTTCCTTTATCAATTACAAATTTCAAATTAGTGTAATTTTCCCACGGTCTTTCCCAAGGCTTAATATGAAAAGGAGGCCAAAATTAATTGGGTTAAAATGGAGTTTAGGTATTGTTTTGAAAACATAAGCTATTATAATAACTATACTAAGTAATATAATGATAATAATATAATTAAAAGTTGGGCACAAGAAATCTTTCGAGCAGTAACTGTGACCTGAAAGGTAACCTAGCCTACATCTTCACTGTAAAAATGAACTTGGCATGGGAACAATACTGCTAACAAGGAACATATTTCTCTATTGGTAGAATATAGAACAAAATTATTTTTAGTGCTAGAGATTAAAACCCAAGACTTCATGCATTGTAGGCAAATGTACCACTAAGCTATGTCTCTGGCAGAAAAAATATATTTCTAATGAAGTCTTTTTATAGCGTAGCACTGAATATACTCAAGTTGTAGTTTGTTCTTTTCCTGGCCTTTCTGCTTCAGCAAACCTTGATGTGATGTGTAATACTGAAATGTTCATCTCCAGGCACTCTCGGTGTACTGATTATAAAACACCATAATGCACACAAGAATAACCTCAATTGTATTTTTTCTATTTTTAGGGATTCTTCGTGGCGACTATCTACTGCTTCTGCAACAATGAGGTACGTATGCATGTATTTCACATAACATTTTCTCTCAGTTTTCCTTGGCTGTAAAAACTAATGAATGAATAAGGCTCCCATTATCACAGGTAGAGAGTTCCACAACAGAGAATACTCTGTGAATGCAGACCCCTGGCTTTTGAGGTATTTCAGGGGATATGCAAAATAAGTTTTTTCATCTAAAACAAAATCAAAATAAGGCTAATATAAAAATCAGAGTCAAGAAGGGCAAACCTTGAAAACACAGGAGAATTGCATGCACTTGTAAAAATGTCACACTATTTACGATGCTGTCTTTGCAGGCGTCAGACACAGAGAGTAAACTCGAGGGTCCTCACAAGTAATGAAATGGCTCAAGTTCATTTAAGTATGTTAGCTCTGTTTTTTTTTTTTTGAAGTTAAAAAAATTCTATTTTTATTAAGCTCCCGTAACTGGAAGAAGGTGCAAGTGTGACATTTCTCCTAATCTAGAAATTGTGTACTGTGACACATGTACTGTCACAGCCCCAAGATTGTTAGATATCTGAGTCTCAGCAGGGCATACTGACTGTATTATCACTTTACACCACTAAACACAGGCAGGTTTGGCTGTCCCCAAGACAGAGCTGTCGAAGTATGTTGCTTAGCTAAATATTGAGTTTTAGCAGAGATCAGGCAGCTAATATGTCAGCAGGCTCATGACCTTGCTTGGCACTCGGCACTGGGACAGCCCTAAGAAAGGGTCCCCTTGTCTCCTTCCAGGTGCAGACCACCCTGAAGCGCCAGTGGACCCAGTTCAAGCTCCAGCACTGGGGAGCCACCCTGACCAACCGCACTGCTCCTCAGGCTCCTCCCACTGCTCCTGCCTCGGCTGAGGCATCGGCTGAAGCAGGCATCGACTTGCCTGTGTACATCTGCCACTGGGAACCAGAGAGGGCCGACGACAACCAAGTGGTGGTGGAGGGTACCGAGATCATCCCTCTGAACACCGTCGAGCAAGAGTCATCCGCTTGAGCGTGAAGCCAACGCAGCATCGTGATCACTGAGCCTTCATTTCCTGGGGGAAGATCAACCATGCATTTAAAGTGATCCCCACCCTCCCAGGAGCTGAGCATATCATTTGTGAAGAATTATTAAGTGAATTTGTCCATAGTGAATCTGAAGAGAGTTATTCTTGGTACTATTGCTTTGGGAGACAGTCTAGGAATGGAGTCTCCCACTGCAACCTGTGAACTCCATCATTCATCCAGAACTGAGATACTGATGTCCTAGTGATGCAAGTGACGTATCCAAGCAAAGTGCAATGGAATTGACCGAGTTCAGACACAGGGTGCTCCTTGTTAAACCTGAGCCATTTATACCTTTGAAAAATTAAAATCACTGTCAATATTTTTAATTTTAACTCGAGATTTTGAATTGGACTATTTCTGTATTTGGCTACGGATCTGATTTTTTAATTTTTTTATTTCAATCTATTATGATGTTACACAATTTACCATCCATACAATGTAAACCGCACAAATCACGTGACCTCTGAAAGTCAGTGTGGCTTTTAAACTGAAGGATGACTTAAGAACGTGGAAAAATAACCCTGCATTTGGCAGGAAGATTTCATACTTGGAATGAAAAAGAAATTGAAAGTGAGTTTTCTGGAACTTTTACATGCTCAGTTAGCTTTTGGATAATCCTGCCCACTGGGCAGGCCCTCACTGCTCTAAGTTACCGGTCTTAATGTTGAATTGCATTGGTCGCTGGCGTTTATAAATCGGGAGGTCACAAAGACTCCATCACCAAATTTTTCACACAAAATTTTTCACACAAAAACTGCCAAAAATGTAATCTTTAGTGGAAGAGAACACTCTGTAAAGAGTTGTCCACTTTCCTAGACTCCATGATTTATAAAGTAAATCACGCCAAGGTTTATAAAGCAGCTCATCTCTTGTCCTTGGGTGCTATCTAGCAGTAAAAGAGAAACTTGTTTACGACTGGTAATTAAAAGGTTCCATATACATCCATCTGCCTTCCACCCAGCTTCAAAGCTTACGTTCTCAGTGTTTCCCTGAAAGATGCAGAGAAGCTAATTGCAAATCAGTTTATAGTTGATCTCTTGTCTGCTGCTATTAGCCAAACGAGAAGGTGTTTAAAATGTTTCTCATGATTGTTTCGACATTTCTCTTTACATCCCAGAATGAGAACCTTGAAAGAAAATTCCCTAAATAAACTAGTAGCATGACTAGCACCAGAAATCAACTTGTGAATTTGCAACAGTAATTAGGGTTCCCAATGTTTAATGTGGATACAGAATGAGCGGCTTCATGGCCGCGCTCCAAATTTCCAGTCTTTTCTATGTCATCTTTTGCCACTGCCTTCAGAAGTGATTTGGTCGTGGAAAGACAACAAATCGATTTTGTACGGTTACACGTTGAGTGCACCCAGAGAAAGTGATTTCCTCTGTGCGAATGTATTTTGGATACTAATGTAGTTTAAGTCTCCTTTACCAAATGTTAAGGGAGGAATTGAAACGAAGGTATTTTTCCAGTCATAGTGTTGTTACGTGGCAGTGTTCCTATTTTTGTTTACAAACATGGAAAGCAGAGTGTTCTGGCAGCTCTAGTACAAATGTGATGATATAGTGCTAAAATACTTTAGATGTTATTGTGCTAATAATAGTAGGGGCTGATGAAATCAAAGTAGCTTATTATAGTGTTGTACCTAGTGCCAAAATTGTGTGAAATGCTTCTGCTGTGTATGTGTATAAATTAATACAGAGCATAATGAAAGAAAAAGATGTATATTTGTCTATTTTTCTAAAAAATATATATTTTCATCTCTCATCCATTCATCTTGTCGTCTACTCATTCCATGCTCTGTTCATGTCAGCCAGGAGTTGCCAACATCCGCTTTATTTGTAATGTGGAAGGGGGAAAGATACTCATATATACCAAGATGCTCATCTTTTCATTGTCAACACCTTGACTCTTGGATGTGTCTGTAAGCCCAGGGAGTGACATGGGTCTCAGACCCTTGGGAATATGAAGCCACCGTAACTGCCAGTCTCCAAGGCTGTGCATGAGGGAAGTAGAGCAAAGAAACCCAGGGTGAGGAAGTATAAAACCCTTTTGTTGTTTCTTCTTCCCTTTATTCTGGGATCAGATTATCTGCCCAACATCTCCTCAAGTCACTGGAATTGTTTTATTTACAGGTTTTTTAATATACTTAGGTAGAAAGACTAAGGCTGAAAAAAAAGCAAATAGTTAAATATTGTTAGAATGCATAAAAGCCACTTTTAGAAGAATTTTCAGCTCTGCAAAGCATGAAATGGGAAAAATGAGAATAAAGTGAGAATTGTGATGATCTAATAAGGGGGAATGAGGATTAATTGACTGTGATTCACATTATGGGATAG